>PVJH01011074.1:0-70560 GCA_004026705.1 Nesogale talazaci | reverse complement strand
GAGAGAGAGAGAGAGAGCACACGCATGTGCTCACCTGTCAGCAGAGGTGGCTAAGAGCAACTCCCAGGCAGACAGGCCCCTCGGCACTTTTTCTGGGATCTGAGTTTCTGTAGGCAAGTTTCACCTTCACTGGGGACCATGCTGCAATCTAATGAATGGAAATTTGACCGGGAAACCTATTGTTGGACCCAGTTTAGGGTCACAAGCTGACAAGTGGGCCTGTCCCAATTTTGACTGGTTACAGTTTGCAAGGCAATGGGTTCAACTTCCTTCACTGCTGGACTGCGCTTAGCCTTGGGAAGCCTCAAAGTCTTCTGTCCCATCCTTCTCCCACACCCCACATGGTTACACTTAAGCCTCCCCACAGGTCTGAGCTTCTTCGTGGGAGGAAAGTGAAAACAGATTGAGCAACCCGCCCTAGGGTGTCATCTGACCATTTGTAAACAGGCTTCATTTTAATGATCACTGTTACAGGTGGACAGGGGGCTTAACGTGTGAGTATCCAATTTCTCAGCTGTCAAATGAAGATTGTCTTACTTCAGGTTATTAAATACTAACACATGGTATGAATTGGAACCAACTAAGAAGGCAGTGAGTTTTTTAGTCCTTTTTTCTGATATGCACGATGATATTTGACAAATAAGATACACAGTTCAGACGTCATTCAAATAACAATCTTTATATTCATTTCTTCTTTCCATATGAAATCTCATGATAGTTTTAACCAGAGTCAACAGTGACTTGCTGGCAGTGAATTGAGTTGAACAGAGCTGAGTTGTGGTCTAATTGTCTTAAACTTCCAGACTTTTTTTGTACTATAACTTAGTAAACAGAAGAAAGAGCACCTTGCGGGGAAGTGATGGCTTTAAAAGGGTCCTTTGTGAGCCTTTATCTTAGGAGAGGGCTTCAAAAGTTCTTGAGGAAATTCTGTTATCTTTTACTTTTATTTCTTTCACAAACTTTTCATAAACTCCCCCCCTCATCTAAGGCCACTGTACAATTAGTGAAAGAAAGTTCCCGAGTGGAGAGCTTGTCAAAGTACATACAAGTAGGATTCCTAAGTC
The DNA here is from genome assembly GCA_004026705.1 of Nesogale talazaci. Classification (NCBI taxonomy): domain Eukaryota; kingdom Metazoa; phylum Chordata; class Mammalia; order Afrosoricida; family Tenrecidae; genus Nesogale; species Nesogale talazaci. The sequence continues at coordinate 69,496 of PVJH01011074.1, read as the reverse complement.
CCATGTTTGGAGAAAGAAGTAATACCCCTGGGTGTTTAGATTTGGATCTATGTACTGTTCAAAGTAAAATACTCAGTTCTCCTGTTACTCTTCTCACCTGGATGAGCCAGCGACCCATTGATATTATCAAGAAAGCAAGAAGCTCCTATCATCCAGCAACACCCAGAAAGTCTCGGACTAGGATAGTGATTTCCAAAGCAGTCATGGTTGTGTTCCCAAAGTAGGCATCGAGAGAACTGAATCACAGAATAAATTGATCTAACAAGGAAAGTGCTCCGCTCTCTCCCCCAATCTCGCATTGTCAGAAATGTTGTCTCATCTTAGTCATGACAACGCCTGTCAAAGGTCACCAGTCTCTGGAAGTTGGGCTGATTGCTTACGTAGACGTTCCAGTGAAAAGGCCGTGGGAGAAATAGGTCTTGATTCTGGAATATGTTCCAACTTGTATTTATCGATGTATGGTGATGCGACCTCCCAAACCTGAGGAGCAACAGAAAGACAATGGTGCAGGGAGAACCTGTTTTCCTGGGGCATTCCACATCCGTTTCCCTGAAGTCCGAACCTGACACCCAACTAGCAGGACCATGGACATAGCAGCCATCGGCTTGTTTTTAACTCATGGAACACACACATGGTGCCAGGTAGTCCTGGGTTGCCTCAACTGCAGTTAACATACAAAGTCCACTTTTTTGTGTGTGCTAAAGTTACATTGGTGGATTTCAGCTGCTTGCTCTTTCAAAGCCCCCACACCAACAAAGGGGGAAAAGAAGAAAGAAAATCCATCTCAGAAGACTGGGGTAAGCAGGCAAGGAAAGTCTCTGAAAGAGGATGGCATAGTGGTTGCTTCTGGCTAACCCTTGACGGATGACAAGGCGGTGTCTTGGGTTTCTCTGGGGATCAGTTCTGTACCCTAGGTTTTTGAATGTCTGAGTTTTCAGAAGTAGATTAGCAGGCCTTTCTGGGTGGATTCAAACTGCCAACCTTTGGGTTCAGAGGCTCAGTGCTTCACTGCCTGTGCCACCCAGCAACAGAGCAGCCTGTTAGGCCCACTAGCCACATCCATGGTTGACACACCCAGAGGAAAAAAAGCAGTCACAAGAACCTATATCTCACCCAGTAGGAGGCAGGGACCCAGGTGAGCACTAAGCTGCCTCAAGCAGATTCTTGACCCTTCCCAGTAGAGACCTGGGAGGGTACAGTCCCTCCAGGTCAATCAGCCCTAGTGCGGACACTAGGATAACAGCACTAGAAAGAGAATGGACTTGGGGATAAAAGAGGACATTCTCTGGGAAGGGACTAGATGGACCACTCATCATTTTCTCTCTACTAATATTTATGCCCCCCAAATCCATTTCTACTTCCAATCCTTGGATATCAATATTTGGGTGTGACTTGAATCCTTAGTGGCTTTGCAAGTTGCCTATGTACCTTTCTGGTCATTTACAAAAATCACAGATCATAAACCAAACCCACCGCTCCAAGGACCCAGGAGGGCAGGTTAGAATGCTCGGTAGGGCCTCAGAGGCTATGCATCTTCCCAGGAGCAAACTGCCACTTCGTTCCCTCAAAGGACAGCTAGGGGGCTCAAACTGCTGACCTTGCGGTTAGTGGTGCAATGCTGAACCCACCAGGACTCTGACGAGAAATAGCAAGAAGTGAAAGTCTGTGATGGCAGCTCCCCGCTTCCCCCTCCCCCTCTGTTTTCCCATTACGACCCACATCAATGCCACCAACCAAGTAGTCCGCTTACCTTCTCCTCCAAAAGCAGCCGGTGAGCCGCTTCAATGTCCGGGGCCATGAAGCGATCTTTCATCCAGGGCCTGGAGGGGAAGCACACCAGCCAAAGATCAATGGCCAGGCTCACAGTTCTGAAGCAGGAACTGTTCTGTTCCAGGAACAGGCTTGCTTTTACCTTACAACAGAGCGCACCAGGTCGTAAACCTTCTCCAGTGGAGTGGTTGTTTTCAGGGGACGTAGAAACTCAATGCCCTGACAGGCTGCAAGGAGCTCAATGGCCAGCACTAGACAAAGAAAGAAACAAACAAAATGCAGAGGGCTGATGACAGGCTAACCTCACACTTGAGGGAAAATAAGGGCACTGAGGTTCTCAGCCATGACCAGCCAACTAACAGGTCGGCTGGATCTCTAGTGGCCGAGGGAAACCGCCTTGATTTTTGTTGACCTCGTGTAAAGCTGAAGAGCTTTCATCTTAGAGGCAATGGTACAGTGGGCTGAACCGTGACCTTCCTGAAACTCATGTGTGTCCAGAGCCTCAAAATGTCACAGGACATTGTTTGGAAATAGGGTCTTTACAGGTGAAATGAAAGATCTCCAAATGAACTCATTCAGGTATCAGGGTGCTTCTGAAATCCCCAGACGACTGCCAGGACCCTGAACTACACAGAGACAAGAAAGGAGCCATGTGAAGGTCGAGGCAGAGGCTAGAGACCAGCAGCTGGGGAGAGGAAGAGAAGGGTTCGTTTTAGTGAAGGTATGGTCGGGACAAAGTCTAATTTCCTAAACTGTTTACAATCATCCAATAGTTCTAGAAAACTGGCCCAAATGGTGAAGCAGGGAATAAGGAAACATTTACTTGCTAGGTTACCAGGACCCCCAAACCACCCCCAAAGCTATCCATGTGTCAATACCAATGATATCTGCCATTCCCCGCCCCCGCCTTCACATCCTGAAATCAAGAGGCCAGATTTGTTTCTTGTGAAGGCAGACAAACAGGAAACACACTCAACCTTGAGTATGCCTTTCTATATGCTTATTTATTTTGGATAAGCTGATAAGCAATATAGTCTAACAAGCTTTCACTTGCAGAAACAAAACCTGAAAACATTCTACGAATTTTAAACTTGAAGTAGCTTCTAGCATTCATGGCTATTTTCTTCCTGTTGGGCCAACAGTGATCCAGGTGCAGGTTCCAGGGCAGAGAATAGGGTGGGGAGAAGCTAGACCGCACAGCGCTTTGTAAACCATGTACCATAAGGAGACTGGATTCCGTTTCCAGCGATAGGAAATTAGGGGCAAAGTTTCAATACGCCGATTGTGATCCACTAGGATCGCAAATGTAGTGTGGGCAAATCGCAAGGCATTAAAATACAGGCGGGTTAGGATTAGGGTGAGGGTTGGTGTTAGATTTAAGGTTAGCTTTAGGGTTAGACTTAAGAGCTAGATTAATCTCAATCAACGTATTGAGCACCCCTGGTTTATGGGAATAAAATACCCAGTCTTTCTTCCCAGGATCAGCTGGCAGTTTCGAACTACTGACCTTGCAGTTAGCAGCAGTAGAGACATGGTGTGCTCTAAATCATGCGTTAAAAAGCTAACCTTTGTTATTGTGTCTGGGAACTGCAGAGGAAGAGTAGGTGTCGTCCATCAAGAGGATGAGTGAAAAGGAAATGACAGAGGTGCCGTCTGTGACTCAGGAGACATGCTGGGGGACTGAATGCAAAATGTGAGGGGGTGATGGCCTCCCCCCAAAAAACAAAACAAAACAAAAAAATGTAAGGAGAAAGGTGATTCCCTCAGTGTTTGAAAAGAGCAAGGTTTTTTAACTGGGAGACCATTTTAAGAGTGAAAATTAAGAATGCATCATGATAGATAATGATGAGAATGGGGAAACATCAGATCCTTTGTGCATTGTTGATAGGGGTGGGAATGGTCTAGTTTCTTTGGGACAGTCAGGCAGTTTCTTTCAAAGTTAAACAGAGCAACCATGGACACGGCAGTTTTGCTCCAAGAGAAATGAAAACATACATCCACACAAAAAATGTATACACAGACAAATCATAAAACCATTACTCATGGTAGTCCATAATGCCCATCAGTGTAATGCGTGGATAAGCAAAATGTTATTGATCTTTCTATAACCCCTCCAAACCCAGTGCCCTGGAGTGGATGCCGACTTCCACAACCCTGGAGGACAGGGTAGCACTGTCCCTGCGAGTTTCCGAGGAGGTGTTTATGGGAATAGAGACTTCTGTCTTCCTCCTGAGGTGCTGCTGGGAGTTTCCGATCTCTGACCTTTCAGATCTCGGCCAAACAAGTAACCACTAAATTGCTGGGGTCCCATACAGTAGAATGTTACTCAACTCAGGGAATGCTTGGCATGGGTGAGCCTTGAAAGCAGCATGCTATGCAGCAGAAACTGGTGGCAAAGCACTCTATGGGTGATAGCAGACATATCTAGAGTGACAGAAAGTCTATTAGTGGTTGTTCAGGGCTGGGGGTTGGTTGGGAGAGGTTAGGAGGAGGGTGGTGGCTGAAGGGTAAAATGATTGTGGGAATGGGCACACGAGTATCCTGGAAGCCACACTCTGAGGGGTTGACTTGTATGATATGTGAATTATACCTCGACAAAATCATTAAAGATAAACAAAAAAGGTATCTTCACTTTTGCAGGTGTTGTAAAATTCTCATTAAAAGAAGATGTCAGGCAGTCAGCTTAGGGCAGGGGTGCTCAATACATCGATCGTGATCTTTAAGTCAATAGCTATATACTACTTGATCGCGAATGTCGGGTGGATAGATCGCATGGCATTAAAAAATAGACAGGTTAGGGTGAGGGTTGATGTTAAGACTTAAGAGTCAGGATGAGGGTTATCAACTCATTTAGCTCTGCAGAGTGCAGTGATTCTTAACTTTCGTGGCGTTTCTGAATCACCCAGGAAACTTGTTAAAACCCAGCTAGCCCCCTGGCCCCTCCCGGGGATCTCTGATCCAGCAACTTGGAAGGGCAGTCTGAGGACCTGTGTTTCTGACAACTTCCCAGGCAACACGCACGACTGCTGCCCCCAATGGGATGCAGGCTGCTGATCCCACTTTGAGAAGCTCTGGGCCGGCAGGTGGCCCGTGAGACCTTTCCCTGGGATTGGCTGACCTTACCATGCTCCACGTGCTCGATGACTCGGAGGGCCTTCCTCGCGGCCCATCCTCCCATCGAGACGTGGTCCTCGGTGGCAGCGCTGGTGGACAGGGAGTCCACAGATGAAGGGTGGCACAGGGCTTTGTTCTCAGAAACTGCAAGAAATCAGGGGAAGGTGAAGACGGTCTGTTAGGATCCAGCGTCAGCATTACCTGGGATGTGACACACTGCACAGGGAATATCTTCTCCAGGGGCCCTTTGTCGTCATCCAAGCTCCATGGAATTCAAAGGTACTTTGGGAAAAGTAAACTGGTGAACTGGTTTCTCCCAAAGTAACAGACTGTAGCACTATTGTGAGTTCAGAAATAACTCCAGGATGGGAAACCCTACTGAGTTGCTCACTAAGCAATCTGAGTTCTTACTGAGCAACCTGTAGGGACCCGTGTCACCACTTTCACACACCCAAGATTCTGCTTCTGGCTATGGCTGGCCCCTTTCTCTATCCCATTCTCACCAGCACCTTCCGACAGAATCAAAGCAGCTTTTCAAACGGACCATCCCTGACAGGGTTGGTGCTGATCAGCAGTGAACCATTGCACAGGACCAGTGAGAATGACTCACTGTCGATTGGCAAGTAAGCACATGTAAGTGCATGCTTATTGTTTTTCTGGGAAACTGTCTCTGATGGGAAACTGGAAACCCTAAAATACAAGGTCAAGTTCAAAGTACTAGAAGTGTACTCTCACTGGAAAGTGGGGTGTGTGTGTGTATGTGTGTGTGTGTGTGTGTGTGTGTGTGTGTGACAGCCATTTCCCCAGGTGGCATAGTGATTACATGTTGAGCTGCCAACTGCAAGGTCAGCAGTTCGAAACTCCCACTCCCACTAAGAATTCCAATCTTGGAAACTTATGGACACAGCATCAACCGAATGACACTGAGTGTTTTGTTTGTTTTTGTGTGTGGGGGGTGGGAGGGTGAGGGGGGTTGGCAATCTGACTGGTAGTGTCACCAGAGGAGATGGAATCAGAATTCCAGGAGTGGCAATCGAGCACTGAAGCTAGACTCACAGATCTTGGTCAAGATGTTTTAACCATTTAGGCTATGCAAGGATGATGCAAGAATAGGCCTCTGCTTAAGCTAGGGCTTGATGTGTGCCGAGATATCTCAGGGAGGGAGTCATTGCAGGCACTGCAATCCCAGGGCCTCCCAAACTTGATTGCACACGTGGATAAGCTTGCAGACCAGCAGATAGTGGTTTTCCGGGTGGAATCTGACAGTCAGCATTTCAACTCCCAAGGGATGCCGGTAGTGCTGGTCCAAAGACCACACTTGACGTTGCAACAATCTAGTTGACAGCATTCCTTCTTCCAACTTCTGAAGCCAGCGAGGTCAGATTCCTAGGATCATTTCTCCTCTGTCCTTAACTTCAAGAATGGCTCTGAGTGAAGTCTCAGCAGGTTCTATGCTACTGGAGTTTGCATTTTGAGATGACCCGGAGTGACCCACCTGTGGCAGTCACTCAATCTGGTGTCAATTTGAGGATGAGAGTGTAGGGATAGAGTCTAACCTGTCAATCTGGAGATAGCCAATGAGACCTCTGTGTGGGCATGGTTTCTCCTGAGAATTCTGGGAAATCTGGCCTATTTCCCCCTTGGAGGTGAAAGACTCACTACTCAGTCCCTTGGAGATGCTCTACTGACAAGACACAAGGCTGACTCCCTGGGAGAGATTGCAAGTGACAAGACACATGGCAGCATGCTGATAGACCTTGAGCCCTGGAAACTGGAGGAGCCTTGGGGAGACCCCTGCCAGTGCTGAGATGTTTCTACCACCACTGGATACCAAGACTCTGCACTGACTGGACTTTGATTGTCCTGATGTCATTGCATGTGCTTCATGAGTCTGAAGAGGACTTACAGATTGATATAGGACATATGGGGTACTATTAGACTTATGACCTTGGACTGGACTGGGCTGGGATGTTTGTTTAATATTCAATTTCTTTGGTATATAAATCTCTTTCAAATACACATGAATGTCTATGCATTTGTTTCTCCAGTCTACACCCATCCAGTTCATTCAGGCCTTTCTGAATTTAAGTCACTGAGGAGGTCCACTTCCTGGAATCCTAAGCTGAGGGGTGAAGGTAGGCAGGCTGTGATGAGGCATATTGAGAAAGACAAACAAATGGGGAGAAAGAGAGACTCCAATTCTTTATAATGAAAGTAAGCAGAACAGCATCAATAGGGAACTTGGGAAGCAAAACACATTCTGATAAGACCTTCAGATACTCATATGTTCTCTAGAAATCAATGCCCTTCCTCCCTCTCCCCCTCATCACACAAATGTGAAAAGCCTCTGCCCTTTAAAGCAAAGCAAAAGAAAAATATCCTCACTGTCAGCAAGTCTATGCAAGTTATAGTGACCTGTAGGAAGCTAGAATTACCTCTATGGGTTTCCTAAATGGTGACTCTTCATAGGAGTAGAGAGCCTTGTATTTCTCCCCTACACCTTACAAGAGTATTTTAATATGTGAGGACATGCTCAGATGGCAGATATAGTAAAGCCTGTGAAATCATTGTAAGGCAGAGAATGTCTACTAAAACGAGAGTGAGAGGTGATGACAACTGTACCCTGTCAAAGGTGGAAATTTGAGAGCTCTCAGAAAACAAGGCAGTTCTGTTGAGCTCCAGCTCTCAAAGGTTACACTGTCCTGGGTCAGAGAAAACGATTGATGTAACTGCTCATCTTTGGCGATCTGTGCTGACATTTGTGAGATAACTAGGGGAGGAAGGAGTTATGGGTATTCTTATTAAGACTAACAAATGTTGATTTCGTGCTTACCATGGACCAGCACAAGTCCAAGGCATCCCACACATCTCTCATCTAATTCTCATACCAGCCCCACTCATCCCCACTGTACAGAGAAATAAACTGAGGGTTGTCAGCAAGATGAAGAGACTTGTTAGGAATTCAGTTCCAGACCCCATGGTCTTAGCATCGTGTTATCCTGGATGCAAGGAATGAGGTTGCCAAATAAAATCCAAATGCCCAATGAACTCTGGATTTCAGATCACCACTAAGTATGTACGTAGTATATGTCACAAATAATTCACATTCAAATTCCAACATAATGGACAAATAAATCATTCCAGGTTAATTGTGTTTTGGAAACCTTCCTGGAAAAGCTATTTTGGGATTCAAATCCAAGTTTCCATAGTAGAATCTGAGTCATCGTGACTAAACAGAACAGAGTAGAACTCTCCCATAAGGTGTTCTAAACAGCAAAAATATTAGCAAAAACAGATTTGGGTGGCTTAGAATTCCCAGTCTTTCAGTTGGTAGACAAGAGCTTAACAACTGGGCCCACGGGTCTTCTCCATTTGGGAAAGCACTGATTGAAATGAGATCCTCAGTGGTTGACCCAAGTGAAGACACAAAATCGGGAAGCAAAATACCTGGATAGACTAGAATTTCCAATCTGTAAGTTAGCAGTCAGGCACCACCCAGGAAGTTCTGCAGTGATGTATAGTGATAAAAGAATCAGTCATTTCTCTAAGGAAATAAACTTGGCATAACATAGACGCTTCATCTTTGAAGTCTCCCTTAAACCTCCCGTCATCTCAATTTGAAGAATATTTGAAGGCAAGAGATAAAGATGTCACTAGTTAATGGTGAAGCATGAGCCAACCAGAATGATTCTACTTCAGATATATGCCAACCACTAATAATCACAAAGGAGCCCTGGTGACAAAATGGTTAAATTGCTAACTGCTAATTGAAAGGTTGACGGTTCATACCTACTGGCTGCTCTGTGGTGATTTGCTCCTATAAAGATTTCAGCCTAGAAAATCCTGTGGGGTTGCTCGACAATTTCTGACTGTTGCAGTGATTATTACGTATCTCAGAGTCCATTTTCACTCATATTGGTTATAGTAGTCTTTGTTGGATTCAACTCAACAGCAACCAACCACCACAAAACCCCAAGATTGTATTACAACATACAAACACGCTTATAAGAAACTGGACAACCTCAAAGAAAACCAAATTTCAAGGCAGCTGGTTTCTGACTTGAGGTTGTAAGAGACAGATCCATGATACACCAGGATGGGGCACAACACCATGGCCATCGACTTCTGAAACCTCAGCCATTAAAAACAGAGCACGGTTCTCCTTGGATGTCTATGAGGTCTCCAAGAGTCCATTCAGCACGATGGCAACTGTTTCTGTTTTATCTGTCTATCTATTCATTTACTTATTGTTTCAGTGTAACAGTATCAGATACTTTTTTCCTGGAAAAAAAAAAGTGACTGATGTATTTGTCTTGAGAGAGCCGAGACAAAAGGGGAGGCTGTCAAAAACTCAAAAAATGAGCTCTTGGTCAAAAACAAACAGTTTCACTACTAAATCAAGCAATAATGAACAGTGGGAGGGGAAGGGTCCTTACCGAGGGCTGCGGCTGTGCAGTGGGCTATCATGAACCCAGAGTTCAGACCCCCTTCAGCTACCAGGAAGGCAGGCAGCTCGCTGAGGGATGGGTTACAGAGTCTTTCGATTCTTCTCTCACTAATTGCGGCAAGTTCATGCACACCGATAGCCAGGTAGTCCAGGGCCTGAAAGAGTCTCAGTTCAGTTAGCCTATCTGGGGAGGCACTGCCATGGACAGGGACAATTCCAAAAAGCTTACTTTAGCTGGGTATTCACCATGGAAGTTTCCTCCAGAAATAGTCTCTCCTCTACTAGCGAAAACCATCTTTGAGAACAGGTTAAGGTTTGAAGGCAACATTTTCATTTTGGACCATGTCAGGCTTATCTCCTTTCCTAAGCAACACATTTTTCATCTGGGTTCAAATGTGGGTAGAACAAAGAGAAAAGGCTTCCCATGGGCAGATGTTGACCTATGTGCCTGCAAAAGCATACAGACCCTAGCCACTTGGGAAGCTGAAGAGACCTACAGCTTGAGATGGTGTTCTCTCATGAAATTAGATTCGAAACATCACTCTGTGGATTTGGTGCTTAGTTCTAGCTCTCACAAAGTGTATAAGCTGAAGTTAAGAAGAAGACCAGGACATTGTTTTAAATGTGAATTCTATTTGTCCAAGAAGGGCTGTGAGCACAAGCGCCACAGAAGAAAATACTGACTGGAAGACTCCAGGGACAAATTATGTCTGAAACAACCAATTTTGAGAAAATAGTCAAGCCACGGGCCAACTTCGACAGCAGGGGATGACTAACAGGGCCCTGCCACCTAGTTTAAGCAGAAGGAACCTTGGATCACTCTTACCACCTTCAGGCATAACTCCATTCTACCCACATTGGACTTAAACCAGCAGGCACCCAACCAAAGGCAGTTATCATGCCTGGTTCCAAAGAGGTAAGTTAAGCTAAGCTTAGCTCCTGAACTAAGAAATATTAAGTACCTATTAGCTAGACATTGGATAGTCCTATGGACTTCTAAGTCAAACATGACCGACTGAAGAGGAATGAGGTCACATTTGCTGTCAACAAGAACATTTCAAGACCTATCTTGAAGTACAGCACTATCAGGTAATGGAGAATAGCCATATACCTGAAAAGAAGACCACTTAGCCTAATTATTCTTCAAATTTTTGTACCAAAGATGAAGAAATTGAAGAATTTTTTTAAATCCCCTACCCCGAAATTGAAGAATTTTTTAAAAGCAGCTTTTGCTGTCCTAGGTTGATCAATCATATCATCAAAATTCAGTGATAATTGATGGTTGAAATGCCAATGTTGTAAATAAGAATACGTAGTGGGAAGATATGTCTTTGGTGATAGAAAATATGCCTGAGGTCACATGATAGAATTTTGCAAGATGAATAACTTCTTCATTGTAAATATCTTCTTGCAACAACACAAATGACAATTACAGCATTGGCTCAAGTTGGAGGGCATGCAATCAAATCAGAAATCTAATCAACCTCATACATGGAAAGAGATAATGAAGAAACTCAATTCAAGTAAGAACAGTGGTTCTCAAATTTCCTAATGCCACCACCCTTTAATACAGTTTCTCATGTTGTGGTGACCCCCTCAAACATAAAGTTATTTTTCGTGCTACTTCATAACTGTAATTTTGCTACTGTTAGGAATTGGTGACCCCTGTGAAAGGGTCATTCGACTCCCAAAGGGGTCTCAACCCACAGGTTAAAAACTGCTGAGTTAGAAGAAGGCCAAGGGTCGGCTATGGAATAGGCTATTATTTGTTCATAACAAAGTTCAACTTGAAGCTGAAAAAAATTGACAAATCCATGAGAGCTAATGAACTTGATTAAATATCACCTTAATTTAGAGCTAAAAAAAAAAAGAGGCCAAAATGGATGTCAGAAGAGACTCTGAAATTTACCCTTGAATGTACAGTAGGAAAAACAAATGGGGAAAATGATGATGTGAAAGAACTGAATGAAAGATTTTGAGGGACAGTTTGAGAAGATAAAATACTACAGTGAAACGTACAGAGTTTGAAAACCAAAAATCATATGAGCAGCATTTCTCAAAGCTCAAAGAGCTGAAGGAAAAAGTCAAACCTCAAGTTGTAACACTGAAGGATTCCATGGGTAAAACATTGAATGACATAGGAAGCAACAAAAGAAGATGGAAGGACTCCACAGAGTAACTCTACTAAAAAGAGTTGGCCAGTGATCAATCACTTTGCTGGGGAGCATATGTACGAGAACTAACTTTTGCTACTGAAAGACAATGTACACACGGTACTGAAGGCACTGGCCAAAAACAAGGCTCTGGGAATGGACAGAATACCACCAGAGATAGTTCAACAAACAAGTGAAATCCTGGAAGCATTCACTCATCTATGCCAAAAAATTTGGAAGATAGCTACCTGGATATTATTTGTGCCTATCCCAAAAAAAAGTGATCCAACAGAATGCAGAAAGAATTGACAGATATCATGAATACAACCCAAGTAAAATTTTGCTAGCGATAATTCAAAGCATTTCAGCAGCATCTCAACAGAGAACTACTAGAAATTCAAATTGAATTCAGAAGCAAATGTGGAACAGGGAATTTCATTCCAGACATCAGATGGATCTTAACTGAAAGCAGAAAACATACCAGAAAGGTGTTTGCTTGTGTTTTATTCACTATGCAAAGATGTTTGGCTGTGGGTCATTACAAACTATAGATAACATTTTGAACAAAGGGAATACCACAATGCTTGATTGCAATCACATAGTTCCAGAAGCAGTGGTGTGAACAGAACTAGAGGATGCTATGTATTTTAAAACCAGGAGAGATGTGTGTCCATCTTCTAAACTTTCATCTTATTCAATCTGCATGCTGAGCAAGTAATCCGAGAAGCTGGGCTATCTGAAGAACTCTGTATCAGGACTGGAGGAAGGCCTATTAAATTGATATGCGAGTGACACAACCTTGTTTTCTGAAAGAGAACTTGAAGGATTTGCTGCTGAAGCTCAAAGACCATAGACTTCAATATGGGTGGCGCCTCAAGAAGAACAGAAGGCAAACCAAACCAAACCAACCCCTTACAACTGGACCAGTAAGTGACACCATAAGCCAAGCAAGGTGGCCTTGAGTTCAGCCACAGGATTAAGGAGAGCAGAGTTCCCCCTCTGGAAAATGAAAGTGATCTTACTATTATCTTACATTATAAATATGATAGTGTGAAGTTTTCATAGGTGCTATCAGAAACAAAGACATGGCGGGGGTCATTACTGTGTCATCAATGCTTTGGTAAATATTAAAAGATTGCCTTTGCTTATGGAATCATGACATCACTTGAACTGGGAGGCTTGCATTACCATCAGCTTAGCCAATCTCACTGGTATTGGTGAAGTGGGGGTGAGAGCGTCATAATATTTTAAACTCAGAACCCAAAAGTCTAGGTTCACTGGCCTGCTTATGCCATTTACCAGCTATAATCTGAAGAAATCACTTCACTGCTGAGCCTCATACATTGGAATAACTGAATTGAGATTCTACATAAAATAACCCCCAATCAAAAGTAATAGTTAAATCACCATATAGATTGCTCCTTGGCCTTTTGGCTAAGATCAAGCATGCAAAATTAAAGGTGGAATTCTACGCAAATAGTCCCCCATTTACTGCATATGTGAATGATAATGACCCACACTTATCATTGGAAAATTTTCCCATCGTATCATGTGTGCTATGTAGTGCATACAATGTTGTAGTCCATAATTTGTTAATTCTATCATTCTCATGCTAGCCTACAAAGATAAAGATCAGATTTGTGCTGATACTGAAATAAAATTCAATGAAAATAAAACTAAATCATCAAAGTGGTATTAGATTTATAAGAGGACTGATTTGCAAAAGAGGGTTTTTTAAACGAAACCCTGTTACAAAGCTGGGTCTACATGCATTTACAATTCAGTAAACAATCAAAGGATACAGGATTATCCGTTGCACTGTTAAGTTCTGTAGTAATGATGTTCTTCACGAATGCTATTGTATCGTTCACCACACCGTGGACCTAAAATACAATCAAAATAGGATATATGACCAATTGAGTCCCTGCAGTGTATTCTCTCAAGTGCCAGTATTCGTAGAAGGTCCGATCATCGGCCTTCCTGCAGGAAGTGGTTTGTCTTTATAGCTGTTAAAATCATAGCTTCTTTAGTTGGAATTTGGAAATAATTTTGTTATCAATATTCTGGAGAGAGGAATTAGAATCAATTTCTTATAAGTCTCCATTAACTCAGTCTCCACAGCATTGTGCAGGAGAAAGAATGCCACAGTATAGTCATAGGAACACTTAATTCCTGGTTATTAACAAGGTTTGGGTCAACTACCTACATTTACAGTGGAGACAGAAAAGGACTTAGAAAATAGATGAAAGCAGTTATTTTCTGACTTGTGATAAATACATAAGACAATTTACGTGAACATTTAGGCACACCACACAGAAATCACTCAGATGGAAGCCAAACGCAAGAAGGTGAGGTTTAAGAAACGTGCAGGGTGCAGCGCTGGAAGGTCTTCATGCATGAGGCAGCCTCGCTGATGGACACCACCAGCTCTAAAGCAGTGGTCAGATTCCCTCGGAAGAAAAGCAAGTCAAGGTATAGTAAGTTCCTTCAGTGCCTCAGTTTCCTACCTGCAAAATGGGAGCCCGAGTCCCTCTCTCATTCACACTTGAAGCACTGATAGTTCTGTGGGCGAGTCCCCCACCTCCCAGGAGGAAAAGCTGAGTCTGAATTCTGACTAATACACCTCACAGACCGCTGCCACCTGTTTGCCAGCGGAGGCTTGCACGTTGCTAGGACACTTCTAGACCAAGACAGACGCCAGGAAACAGAGCTGGCGAGCTCCTTCTGAAAACCAGCCAGGGAAAGCTCTAGGGATCTCAGCAGAATTTTGCCTCCCCCACCAATCACGGAGGAGACTGGGCGGTGCTCTGTGCCTCTGTGCCCACCTGTGGGGGCCGACTGCACAGCAGCTAACCTTCCCAGCATCTCATAGTTGGGGGGGTTAGATGAGTTTACACGGGATGGTACTTAAAGTGGTGCCTGGATTAATGTATAAAGACATAATATAAAATTAAATAAAAACCAAAAAATGCTACCCATGATCCTCCAGTCAGTTGGGCCTTGTTAGACTGAGCGCGGCTGCACAGGGCTTCCAAGGCTGGAATCTATAGACTCAGACCACCAGGTGGCTTTTCTACGCAGAGGCTGATCTTTTGGAAATTGATCTACATAGAGGTTTTTCATCTATTTTTTGAATAGGCTCCCTAGAATCGAGAATGCAAGATTAAAAAAAGGGGGGGGGATGTGGAATGCCTGACTTCTTTGCCTTAAAAAAAAATCATTTTATTGAGGGCTCATCCAACTCTTATCATGATCAACACATACGTCAATTGTATGCAGATCACATTTGCACATTTGTTGCCATCATCATTCTCGAAAATCCTCCTTCCACCTAGCTGCCACCCCCCCCCATCAGTTTTCCTTATTTCCCCTCCCTCTTATCTCCCCCCCCCATCGTCTATACCTCAGTATTGTTACACTGTAGGCAGCCTGGGAATGGGCGTGAGCACCAGCACTTGTCCTCTTTTTAAATCTTGATTGACTTCTTAGTCAACTAATTGCCAGTATCAGATTGCATGGCTCTGCGGTCATGAATTGTAACATCTGCCAATACTGGATGCCTCGGGTGATCTGCATTTGGAATTTGAGCTAAGCCCTTGTATATTCATGTATAATGATTTATATCTGACTATCAAATGCAGATAAGTCACCACCAGGGAGGTGCACTTGAATTTGGAAATAATACAAGGAAACTTTCCTGTAACCACGCCTGCCTGGATGATTCAAATTCTGTTTTTAACCGGGAGTACCAGTAAAACTCCATGAGCCAGCTCCCAAGGTGTTACTTCTGAATGTTTAGTACACTGCAGCTCAGCTACGGATGCCTCTGAGTCAGGAGCTCAACAAAGCATCCCAGGGAAAGGACAGTTTGCCAGAAAGAATTAAAAACCTCATAGATTGCACTCATCATGGCTCCATAGAAGCAGTAAAGAAATTTGAATTTCACTTGGCCTGCTACCTCCTTCAGTGCTGATTTTCCTCCCTGAGTTTGGGCAGCAGGGGTGGGAGAAGTGTCGTGGGAAGAAAGTTGGTTGGGTCTTTTTTTTTTTTTTACCTGTGGACAGCAGCGTAAGGTATACGCGTCTTGGACACGATCACAAAACCGGTGACTTTCTGTGGACGAGACGAGACAGAGGCATGTCACTGAGTCGTTCACTAAATATGACACCACATCTACTCACTCACATGCATACGTCCACACCTGCTATTTCTGACGGGTGATGATCAGAGTCCAAGAGTGACCGAAAGCGAAAAGCCACTTCAATTTGCCCGCGATGAGGGCGGACGGCGTGGATGTCTACAATAGACAAAGGAGGAAAAGGTGAGCTTTCTCTCTCTCTCTCTCTCTGAAGCTCTTTATTTTAAATCGATATTTCAGAGAAGGTGAGCATGTTTTGATATCAGAAAGAACTACGGGACATGACGTACGATGATCCTAAGCTGCCGACATGGTTGGCAAAAGGCCCCATCGCTCACGCTGAGGAACGCAGCTCCCAGAGCAAACCTCTCCTTACTGACTCTATGCTTCCCGCTTTAAACATCCGAGGACAAGCTATGTGTGGAACCCCTTGGACACTCAACTCAAGACCATGTGCCTGATCTTAAGTGGTTTGGGGGACCATGGGAGAGAACGCTGCCAGAGGATTCCAACTATTCTTGGGAAAATGGATTTCCAAGAGAATGGATTTTCCCCACCCACTTTTTAAAAAACCCTTCTCCCATGGGGACCCAATTGAAGTCATTGTCTTATAGAATTAAGGAATCTCTACAGCTCCTCACACACTCCATAGGGTACTCTTCTCTAGTTCTTCTAGCCAAGGGGGGACCAATCTGATCCTTTCCTAATTTTAAAGTCCCTCAGACAGATGCCTAAGGCATCAGTTTGGTGCACTGAACTTGGATGATCTGGGGTGGGTGCTTGAATGTCAGGTGTCAGTTTCTGTTGGAAAATAGGTTTGTTTCAAGGACCCAGAGTGGCAAAGCCTAGGAGAAGCTGTCGTTGGATGGAGCCTGCCACAGGCACTTGGAATCCTCTTCCTCTTCCCTTGCAGCCACTCTCCCACCGCCATCCTTTGACCACCCCACCCCACCGGCTTCTGGTTGGATGAATAGCAATGGAAGAGAAGATCCTGGCTGACCAGTGTCGAAGGCTTTGGTGGTGCCTTTGAGCACTTCCAAGGTCAGGGCTGCCACGATGTCTGCCTGTCGGGCGATAGCACTAGCTCTCTGTACGGCCTCGCAGCCCAGGGAGGTGATCATCTGCGTCCCATTGATGAGTGCCAGACCCTGTGGGGAGGGATAGAAAAGTTTCCTGCTGTGTTTCTTTTAACTGGCCTGCAAATGAGTTGATTTGGCAGCATCTTTTCTCATAAGGGAAAATCCAAGTCAGCTGGGTGAACTATCTGTCCATCTTTTTCCCTTCCATACAGGGCAACTCAACTCAAATCACTGCCATCAAGTAGATGCCGACTCAAAGGGACTCGATCATAGTGGCTACAACGACTCCTGTGAGTTTCAACAACCGTGACTGCAGACAGCAGCAGAAAGCCCCCTCTTCCTCCTAACGAGCTGGCTGGTGGTTTCAAACCGAGGACCTTGAAGATCGCAGCCCAGTGTATAACCACGATGCCACCAGGGTTCCTTGAGTGCAGGGCAGTCATATTTGCTTCAACACTTGAGATTTTAAATGCTGTCCTCTGTGAAAGGCTTAGCACAGATCTGGCAAATTCGAACGCAGCCCCATCTTAGGCACACCCGGTAGTGTACTCAGTTGCTAACCAAAAGGTTGGTGGTTCAAGTCTACCTCACTCCCTGCCATTGCGTCTCTGCCAACCCACAGTTGGCATAGGGCAGGGTGTCACTGTCCCTGTGAGTTTCCAAGATTGTAACTCTTGATGGGAGTAGAAAGCGCCATCTTTCTCCTGTGGAATGACTGGTGGATCTGAACCCCAAAGCAACCAGGGCTCCTCCCCGTCTACCCCACTCACTGCCACCTAGTGGACGATGACTCATAGGGACCCCCTGGCACAGGGTGGAACTGCCTCTGTGAGATGCCCAGACTGGAACTCTTTCTGGGAGTAGGAAGCCTTTCGCCTGTGGAGTGGTGGGCGGTTTCACACTGCTGACTTTGCAGTCTGCAGCCCAATTTGCAACCATGGTGACACCAGGCCTTCTTACCTAGGGGGGCCTTTCACTGACACACATGGTCCCCATGAGTCAGAATAGACTCGATGTTGCTGTTAGGTGCATTGTGTTGATTCCAACCCATAGTGACCTTATGCACAACAATGAAACCCTGCCTGACCCTGCGCCCTGCTCGCAATTGTCCCTGTGCCGGAGCTCATTCCTGCAGCCACGATGTCCATCCATCTCCTTGAGGGGCTTCCTCTTTGTTGCAGCCCGTCTATGCAACCAGACTTGATGTCCTTCTCCAGAGACTGGTCTCTCCAATGGCAACTGGTTTATACTGCTGTCTGATCTCAACACATCTCCTGGGTGGATCTTGCCAGAGCCTCTGATGGGCAGCAACCCTGACCACATGCCCACATGTTAACACCCTGCACAGTGGCACAGAGGGAAAGAGACACAGTTCATTTGGAAGGGAAGTGTAGGGTATATGGAAATACGGCTCCAGAGGTTGCAGGTAAAAGACAAAAGCAACTTCTGGTGTTGGGGGTGAGGGGAAGGGAGTTTATAATGGTCCCTTATACCCACATGGGATCTCCATGCCCTCCTATAAAATCAAACTCCAAATACATCCAGTCAATGGGGCGCTCTGATCTACATGGTTTCCAAGGCAGGAACTCTTCATGGAAGAGGACTACCACATCTTTCTCTCACCGAATGGTGGATGGGTTTGAACCACTAACTTTTCAGTTAGTATCTGGGTACTTTCACTGCTGAGCCACCTGGCTGGCTGTTAGGAACCAATTTCCTTTCATTTTCTTACCTCTTTTGGTTTCAAAACGACTGGTTTTAATCCATGGGCTTCCAGGACCTGTAGAGGGATTAAAAAGATAACAATGCTTATCAAATGAAAGTTCTAATTTCATATGGAACCCACCGAGAGATTTAAACCCATGCATTTGAGAAAACATTAGAAATACATGAATTGGCTCTGATCCTGGTCTCTAATCTAGTCTTAATTTTGATTTTAGTCTGAAAGCAGCTTTATCTTTTGAATGCATTTTGTACTCTAAAAACAATCATGAGCTCTAATGCCTATAGAACAATGTTCATAGCAACTAGTTTATACTGCTGTAAAAGACAAAAGCAACTTCTGGTGTTGGGGGTGAGGGGAAGGGAGGAATCCCAGCAATGCAATGGTTCAGTGCTCAATTTATAATCACAAGGTCAGATGTTCAAATCCACCTCACAGTGACCCTGCAGGACAGAGAAGAACTGTTCTACAGAATTTACAAGGCTGTAAATCTGTTTTATTTATCTGAACATACTCAAAAACAGTTTCATTGATATAAATTCACATATCATACACTTCCATTGTTAAGCTGCTTTTAAAGAGTTGTGTAGACATTATCATAATCAGTTCTCATGCACTCTCCCACATCCCCAATTCCTTATTCGCTCCTCAATTCCCAAGGCTATAAATTTTCCTGAAGGAAGACTGGTCCATCTTTCTACTGTGGAGAGCTGGGGCAGTTGAATTGTCAACATTTCAGTAGCCTAGCACTTCACCAGGAAAATAGTCATTGTGTATAAAGGATCGCTATGAGTCAGAGTTGACTTGATGGTGCACAAGAAAATCAGGTCCACCATAGGGTTTATCTTTTATATCCCCACCCTCTCCTTGAAGATGCCTGGGCTCCCCACACCCACCCACACTCCTGCCTTCAGAAGTTGACTCAAAACTCCCTCCACCCTCATTCCTGCTTATCTAAACGCTGGTGCCTACACCTGCACTTGGTGTTGCTATGAGGTGTGCCAGAGGTCAAACTCCAGTGGGGTCATCCCTGGTGGATCGGTTACAGTGGTGCTTCCAGACTTAGGAAGACTAGGAAGAGGAGCCTGGTGATCTGCTTCCAAAGATGAGCTGATGAAAACTCTGTGGTCCATGCAGGAGAACAGTGATGGAATGCTAGCAGGTGAGTTCCTTAGGGTGAGAGGCATTCAAGGTACATGGTGGCTGCAACAATGAACTCAAATTTGCCACTGGCCATGTAGAGAGGGGGTGCAGGACTGGGCAGGCAATGTTCAGGCTGTGATATGTGAGTTTGCTCACTTGACGGCCACGAACAGCAACAAGAAAAAGCCTTGCATCCTGTGTGAGGCTCCTCGTTCACCCAACAAATCGGTAAACACCTGTGGAAGCATATTATAGATCAAAGAGTGAGAAACAGAATTCTGAGCAGCAAGGGGCAGCCTGATCATCCCCTAAGATACAAGAAGTAAAAATCATCCCTAAGTCAAAGCCCCTGAGCGGAGGAAGGAAAAGCAGCACTTGCCTGCTGACTTAAAGTCCCACTGTCGTCTACGCAATCGCAACTTATAGTCACTCTAAAGGACAGAGTAGAAATGTCCTTTCCAAGAAGGGCTTCCGAGCTGCAAATCTTGATGGAAGTAGACGACTACTTATTTCTCCCCTGGAGCGCTGGTGGAATAAACCAATGACTTTTTGCATTTGCAGCTAAGTGCTTTAACTAGCCCTGGCAGTGGAGCGGGTCATGTATTGGGGCTACTAAGCCCAAAGTTAGGAGTTCGGAACCACTAGCTGCTCTGTAGGATAGAGATAGGGCTTTCTAACTCCCGCAAACAGTTAGAGTCTCAGAAAGCCACAGGGGTTTCTATCCTGTCCTACAGAGTCATGGGAAGTCGCAGTCGACTCAATGGCAGTGACCTGTTGGTTGGTTGGTTTTAATTAACCTAAAGATGGGGGCAGGTCCAATCTGGCAATCTGCTTCCTGAGAAGACCCTATGGATTAGTTTTCCTCTGTGAGACATGGTTCACTGTGAGTCAAAGTCAGATTGACGGCAGCTGACAGCCAAGGGTCCGGGTGGCATTGTGGGTTACACGTGAATCTGCTAACAGCAAGATCAGCAGTTCAAACCCACCAGACCCTCTACAGAAGAAACGAGGCTTTCTGCTTCAGTGAGGACTTAGTCTCAGAACCCAAAAGGAGTTACAGCCCCAGAAACCCAATTGCTATGAGTTAGAATTGAGTTGATGGCAGTTAGATTTTTTTTAAAAAAATTATTTTAGAACAACCACATGGAAGAAGGACACACACACACACACACACACACATATTTGTCAATACCAGTGTTGTCAAGTCACTTCCAACCGTATCTAAGTTTTTTGAGATTTTAAATCTTTATGAGAGCAGACAGTCTCATTTTTTTTTCCTGTGGAGTAGCTCATGTGTTCAAACTGCTGACCTTTTAGTCGGGAACCCAGTCTGTAAACCACTATGCCATTCAGACTCTTTATGGAGAAGGAAGGGGCGTTAAGACAGAGGAAGTCAGAACCTTTGACTACATCAACTGCACAGATTTGTTCGAGAACCTGTGCCACTCCATGTTCTGTCAGGGGTGCTACAACAAAGACAGGAACCATTTCACTTGGGGGATAGGGTTGGAAGCAGGTGGCAGAGGAAAAATATAAAGACCAGCAAACCAAGAGGCAATTATAGTGATAATATGGTATGTTCACCAAGATGTAGATGCGGTAGAAAAAGATGATATGGGAAGACATAAATCAAGATTCCCCCTACCGTTGAGTTCATCCCAACTCGTAGAGCCCCTCCAGAGGGTTTTTAAGACTAAATCTTCATGGGAGCACGCAGCCTCACGCTTCTCCCAGGTTGGAACCTCTCACCTTGCACTTAATAACCCAAATGCCTAATCCACAGCACCACGAGCGAGCACAGCGAAGGGGTACACCAGATATGGGGGTTAGGGAACAGGACCAGAGAAGCAGAGAGAAGCTTCTCAGAGGACGTATCAGAAAGAGAAGCAGGAGTGAGCCTGGGGCCCAGCACATCGCAGCCATCAATGAAAACTGCCTCTCTAATGTTAAGACCCTGCAGGGAGGGATTACAGGGAATAACACAGCAGGCCCCCCAATGTGCCCTGGTGGCATAGCGGGTTCTGCTTTGAGCTTCTCATCACCAGGTGAGGCGTTTAAAACCCTAGGCTGCTCCCTGGGGGAAAGGCAGGCATTCTACTTCTGTGCAAGTATAGCCTTAGAAACCCACAGAGGCAGTTCTACCCAACCGCACCGGGTCACTACGAGTTAGATTTAACTTGGTGACTGAGTGAGAACGTGACAGATTGGATTCTTGCCAATCATTATCCTTAAGCCAGGCCAGGCCTTGCAGGTTTTAACTAGGACATGCTTGGACTTGCTGCTCAGGAAGGTCTGGTTGAGGGGGTTCAAGGGGAAGAGGAGGATCTAGAACCTATGTTCTTTAGTGTTTCCTTCCTTCCTGGTCCTCTGCCACTTGACTTACTGTTAGGGGCTCTCCCCAAAATTGGTCTGAGACAACACATTGAATGATGCTGTGGATCACTTTCACTCAAGGTGGAGATAGATGAAGAAAACCTTAAAGCTTTATCAAAACAAGCCTTTGGGATCAGCTGCTAGAGCAGGAGCTCGGGGAAAAGATTCCGCGTGCCAGAGACCACACAGTAAAGTTCTGCCCAGTGAGTCCACCGGCTCCTCCTAAACTTGGACTAGTGTGTGACCCCACTGCTGGCACTGGCTGTGTGTTAGGTACAGAATAGCTCTCATTGGCTGTTTTTGAAGTAGATCACTGGGCCTTTCTTCCTAACCCATCTGAGTCTGGAAGGCCTGAGAAGCCCGCACAGACTCATAGTGGCACTCAGCCTCCCCCTGACAGAGAGATGGGGCTGCTGGCCAAGAACCAAAGCTAGGTCTCTTTCATGGACGGTAGAACTCCACCATGAGCCAGCATGACCTCAGCTCCATAGCAGTGGCACCTTTTTGGCAGGGTCAGCCTCACACACAGAAAGTCGACAGTCTGACAATAATGGGCTCAAACTTAGCCACAGCTGGGAGGCTGGTGCAGGACCAGGTGTGTTCTAGACATACGGTCATTTTGAGTCGGAACTCATTCAGCAGCACCCGACATGTGTCTCTCTTCTCTGATTGCTATGGGGATGAAATGATGAATCATAGAGATCGAAGGGGACCTGGTGGCCCAGTGGTTCGAGCCCACCAGCCACTCGATAGGAGAATGGCAGATGCGTCTGCTGCTGTAAAGATTTCCAGCCTTGGAAGCTCTATAAGGTCGTTCAATTCTGCCCTAGGGTCACTGTAAGTCGGGTTGATGGCAATGAGATTGGTTTTAGGAGGTGGGAAGGGGAAAAATGGGGGTATGGTGATGAATGAGGGTTAGGTGATAAAGAGTAGCCAGGGGGAAGCTTAGAGAAAGAACTGCAGAAAATCACATGAACAGCTGATGGAAGCTGTTATCTGTGCCTTACATATTTAGCATCGGCCCATCCACTCTTGGGAGACCACATCTTCCCTTCTCCGATGAGCCCCAGGGCCAGATGAGAGAGGGGGGCCAGGTCTCCACTGGCACCAACCGTTCCTTTCTCTGGAACATAGGGCAGGCAGGAGGCTAGGAGAGAAGGAGGCAGCGTCACTTCACAACTTCATCCCCACCGTCCTCCTTTTGCCCTCACCCCCTCCCAGATGCCCCCTGGCACAGAAGCCAAAGGAAAAACCAGCCCAGTAATGAATGCTTAAGAACCCTGACTCGACTGCTTTAGGAAGAGAGGGAAGGATGGAGAGAGAAAGTAGGTGAAAGCAGTTGGTAAGCAAAACCTTCAAAATGTTCCAATTTGATCCCCTAGAAATGCTAGCGATGTGCCTGAAAGGTTGATTAAGAACTGGTGGCAGGTCATTTGAGGTTTGTCTATAAGAATGAAAGGTTCAAAAAAAAAAAAAAAGAAGAATGAAAGGTTCGAAGTTATAGAAATAAAACGCTGGGGTCATCGAGGAGACTAGACAGTCTAGCATCACTAAAAGCTGTCGAAGAATGTTTAGAAAGTGTTTTCACAGGGCTGAGCCCTAGTGGCATAAGTGGTTGAGTGCGGGACTGGGGCCCGCGGGCTTGGCAGTTCAAATCCAGCAGTAGCTCTCAGGAGCAGCACTAGGTAGCGCCTACAACCACCAAAGGCAGTGATGCCCCCCCGCGCCCCGCCCCCCCCCAAAAAAGAAAGTGTTTTCACTACAGAGGAAACGGCAGTGTTATGGGAAAACAATATAAACAACATAAAGCGTAGTGAGGTCCCTTGTGAGATAAAGTTGAAGGCAACTTAGCCTTTCTTTTGTTTAGGCTCCTAGTCACCTAGTTGCATTTCAAATAAGTTGTCTAAAAAATTGGCTTCCTTTTGCAGAAGTCTCATCCAACTCCAGACAGCAGCCTTCCTTCCGACTGCTGACTCGTGGCTGTAGGACCAAGCAGAACCACCCACAGGCAGCTGCCAGATCCTGGCTCCTCCGGGGGAGTTCTCAGAGCCCTCTGGACCCATGGGGGTGGGGGTGGGGTGCCTTAGTCTCACCATAACACACAGATGGGCTCAAGGTCAAAGGTGTGCTAGCTGAGATTTTAGTTGAAGCAGACCAGGGTGGGTCTACAGGTGTGTTTAGCATGACCCTGTAGACTATAGGCTGCTCATTCACACTGATATTTGCCAGGTGGCATATTGACAAGTTACTGTATCCATAGCATGAGGGATTTTACACTCTCTGACTGGAGCGCTTCCTCTTCCTACTCCTTCCCCCAGAGAGCCACCGAGGCTCCGCTGACCTAGAAATGGTACCATAGTCAGTGAGACAAAACAGTAGCCTCCCAAGCATTTCAAATCTGATCTTATCTCAAGAAGTATTACTGCTCCTGAATTATTACAGGAAGTATTACAACTCTATGGCGTTCAGTTGCATAGTTGCTTCTATCTGGCTTTGTGATCGCAAGCTAATCATTAGCCTCTTTACAATTGTGCTTCACCTTTGCGAGGAGTTGGATGTCAACATTTCATCAACCTCAGGCAGCATGAAGAGTCCAGGTGACAAGGCACCAAGCAGAAGTACTGAGGCAGTTTTTCGTGGACGCTGAGAATGCATGATGCTCCCCAGATCATTGAATGCTCCACTAACCATGCAGAAGGACTCCCTGGGTCATTGGTTCTCTTTACGTCTGTGTTTAAGGCCAGATGAAGGCACAAGCTTCCAGATGCACAATGCTCAGTGATGTAGAATGGAGTCATGTGTGTGATGTGTGTGTGTGTGTGTGTGATGTGTGTGTGTGTGTGTGTGTGTGGTGAGGGTGGGGGGTAAGTATGCACTGCCCCCATCTCTAACTATTCTTCTTGTCAAGGGCATTTTCCAATTATCTTAATGATTTTGTTTCTTTTCTATCTCAGCCACTTGCTCACCAGCCTGATCAACTGGTTCTACCTTGGGCTAGATGTCCCCACCCCGGGATCCATCGCATTACCATTAAAGGCCTCAATAACTTGTTGAAGGGTCTCTAGGGAAATGCCGCTGTATCCTTTGGCTAAGACGTTAATCCTTAAGGCCAACAGCATCCGACACCTCTCAGGGGTTAGTGGTTTTCCAACACCTAGAAAACAGAATGGATCTCAAATCGATCTGCACTTCAGCCTCGACTCCTACCCCCTTTTTCCTCTTGTCTCACGCAGACTATTCTTCTACCAAAGTCCCCTCTGCCTCCCTGATGGATGGAGAACCTTCTTTGCACCTTCTCAATCCCCAAAGCACTTTAGAGGCGCTCTGGTGGTAGAGTGGGGACCCACTGAGCTGTGATCCACAAGACCAGCAGTTCAAAGCCACCGGCAGCTCTGAGGGAGAAAGACAGGGCTCTCCTGTGAACAATGAAAGTCTCAGGCTGTAACCAGAGGGGCTTGCTCGTCCCCTAAGTATATGAAGTTGTGATTGCAAATATACCTCTCCCCCTCCTCTCTCTGAGTGAGCCTGGCTGATGAGATCCTGGCCAACCCGGAGGTAGGCATGCTACCATTAAAAACAAACATATAGACAAAAAGCAATGGAAGTCTCAGAAACTCACAGCGGTAGTTCTACCCTGTCCGACAGACCCCGCCATCCTTAATGTCCTGACTGCTCAGCACAGCTCCTTCACAATCTGATGGAGATGGTTTTGTAAACGGCTTTCTCGTCTCATCTGGCAGCTCCTAAGTCACACCCGGTGTGTGAGCCAGGAATCAAGCCTGAATGGACTCTCCTCCCATGTGATGTGGCATATGCACTGCAGTCCTCGCCTCAGCCCCCCTCTCTCTAACCATCTGACAGTCAGCTGAAAGGGGGTCTTATCTAACCTTCCCCTTCCCTTCCATGCTGGCAGTAGATTTTAGAAGCTAGTCCTTGGAATGCCCTAGACCCTCCAAAGGACCTCACAGTGTCAAGATTTAGTCATTTAATCAGACAAGATTTCTGGCACCAGAAGGCACGTCCACAATGAGAAGGTATTACCTGAAGAATGTGAACGCACTAAGTTGACCTGGAGCTCCCTGGAAGAGAAATGGTTAAAAAAAAAATTATACAAACAACTCTTAGTGAAACTGTTCGTGCACCTGGGTCTATAAAGGGAAAATAGTTCGATCTGCAGCAGGATAGAAAGAGGCCATGTGATGCCGTGGAAGGAACTACTAAGTGTGTGTGTTTTCAACACCAATTTGTGTGTGCCTTCCCCCAAGCCTCCTCTTTCTCATCTGCCCATTGGATGATGCCCAATCCCAGAGCAGTGGAGATCGAGAAAAATGGGCCTTTACTGAAATTCATGTTCATTGCTTCCCTTGTTGAAAGACATGCACACACACACACACCCTTCAAAAACTGATGTGCAGAAGCGCAATGAAACTTACTCTAGCTTATTGATAGGAATGACAGTTCTGGCAAATTTCCCAAAACCTGTAGTGATGCCGTAAACAACTGAAAGAGAGAGAGAGAGAGAGAAGCAGAGGTTGGAAAATTACATGCAAGTGTATTGTTCACGGTCCATAAAGAGAACGCTGTTGCACAAAGAGGAAATGGTACCTGTCTTTTCTTTGATGATGCTATCTATCACCTCTCTGGATTTCTGCACCTTCTTCTCAGCAGTCGAGGTGAGCTACAAAAATGATGTTCAGAGTTGAACACTTTGAAGACTTTCATGTGGGTGACCCCATGGGACTGCAGAAGCTCGTCCTCCCCACTCTGTACCTTTATTTTGTAGTGGCCCTTTCCCAAGTTGACCAGGTCCTCTGGGGTCAGATTGTCCCCGTCTATGTCGATGTACTGCCCAAAAGAGAGACGTTTCAGTGAATGTGAGCATCTTAGGGCTTGTCGTCCAAATGGACCCCAGCTCTGACACTGCGGAAGAAGCTTCCCTCCCTGGGTGACAGCAATTACAACCAGCTGGAGAATGTGGGTTTATTTGTGTTTGTGTGGGTAAGACATCCTGGTGCTCATGAAAAAGGCGACTGGCTCCAGAGAAGGCCAGGTAAGTGACGTGAGTGCAATGCCTTCCCAGCTCTCTGCCCTTCAGTCCGCAGCTGAATGAACCCTGCCAATTCCTGGACTGGCCCCCCACCATCTCTCGCCCCCATTGTGTTGGCCTTCCCCTTCATCGAGGGCTGCAAAGACCCAGGTTAGGAGTCCTCAACGAGAGAAAGGGGAGCATAGCTTACCTTTTCGGGTTCCCTGTATTTGCTGTATCTGAAGGCCCAGATAAAGGAAAAGACTAGACACTATGGCAAAGGCCCAGGAAGCCCAGCACCGGGCAGGGAGAACCCCCAGGGCAGACCAGGAGGTAGCAGGAAAGGATACAGGTAAACCCCTTCGGGTTGAGATGGGATGAAGTCCGGAGACATGGCATCACCTTCTATGACTGAAACAACGCAAGAGAGACTGTTACAGGTCACAACCAGGGGCCACCTTGGATGTTGCTGTTAAAGCAAGAAAGGGCTATTTAATGGCTGCTTCAAGACCAGTGTGGGGGCTGTCAGGCATGGGTCTCCGAGTCTTCACCGAGGAAGAGAGCCGCACACGGACACAGGCCCAGATGGAAACCAGGTGTGAATAGCACGTGAGATCCACGCTGCAGCCTCTCCCAGCAGTACCCTACTTTACACCGGAGCCCCCACACCCTCTGTGTCCCTGGAATCCCCTCTGGTTTTTTCCAAGGGCAAAAGGACTTTTCAAACAGTTCCATAACAGCAAAGGGACTCGGGGCTGCAGCCTTGGATCCACATGTAGTCATTGCCCGCCCCCACCCCCCTCGCTGCCCCGGCCTGGATAAGTCACCGCCTTTCTAAACCTGTTGCCTCCTTGTAAGAGGTGGCAGAGAACCCTCCTTCCTGTGGTGAGTTGTGTGGACCTTTCTGCCACTCGCAGCACTTAGCAGGGTGTCTGACACCAGATGAGCTTTCCTCATTGGACCCTTCTTCTCATCCTTGGCCTTCACATGGGCAAAATAGACGCCCCCCTCCCTCCTCCCCACGACAGCCAAGACAGATCACAGGCCAGGGTGTGTTTCCCCACCTCCTGCCACATACCCACTTCCATGAACTCATTGTCCTCCAGGGCCAGCTCCAGAGGGTCCTCGTGGTCGAGCAGGCCCAGGCCCTTGCACCTGCGCACGAGGAAGTTCACGGAGTCCACAGAGTCGAAGCCGCCATTATCAGGCTTGTTCTTGACGTAGCGCCGTATGGCCTCCCGGCCCAGCCAGCCCACGGTGAGCTGAGCATCCCGGCAGGGGACAGCCAGCCACTCCCCCCGCACATGTACCGTGTACCTGGGCATGGTCCCACCACTGCGACCAATGCAACCAACGTCTGTGGCCCGGTGAGGCTGCCTCCACCCAGCTCCTCTGAGACTGCTCTTCTGCCAGTGACGGCTGACTGGCTGCGAGAGTTTTATCCAGCAGTGCCTGCCAGGGTGTGGTCAGGCAGGAAGATACAAATCACACCCCTCCCTCACCTTCATTCCTGCATGTGTTGGGTAATTATTTATGAAGGGGCTTTTTGTTTTTCCCAGACTACCAAGGGGTAGGAGAGCAGGACCAGGTTGCGGAGAGGCCTGTCCACCTATGATCCAGGTTCTGCTAGCTAGAAGTCTGGGGTGTCTGGGGTCTCTGGGGTCTCTGTACTTTCCCTTGCCCCCTCTCGTCAGGGTCCCTGACTTCTCCTTCTCCCTAGAGGTCAGCCTATGTTCTCCATTTCAGGCAGCTTATATAAACACCATGTTCCTGTCTTTATTTGAAATTACTCAACTGTAAAATATACTCAACTGGCCAATTGTGACACCAGGGAGTGTGGCAATCTTCATTCATTTATTTGTTCCCCAAACACCTGTTAGGCAACGGCTCTCTCTCACTGGTCAGCGCCTTCTCCCAAAGAAGACTGCAGAGACCAGAGATCATGTTCACAACAACGAAAGGTCACTGTCTGGACAAATGAGCCTCCGTGGCTTGGAGATGAACAGCAGAGATAGTCACGGGGTGGGGGTGGGCAACACCCAGGGGCACTATTGATTAGCACCCTGTCTTGGGCAAGTTACTGATTAGCCACCCTTCGCTCATGAAAAGTGAAGGGGCTGACTGGTTTGTGAGAGTATTTTCAGTCTCTGAACTTCCTAGAAGCCAAACTCACTTTCATTCAGCTGATTTCCAGCTCAGAATGACCCCCCTATAGGACGGAGTAGGCTGCCCCTCAGGACCTCAGACGGTAACTGTTTGTGGGAGTAATAAGGTCCTGTCTTTCTCCCACGGAGTCTGAATGGCCGTTTCCAGCTGCTGAACTTGCAGTTAGAAGGCTAATGCATCAGGGCTAGACCACCAGGCCTACCTGGATTCAAACCCTGGCTGTACCATCTGCTAGCTATGTGACCTCTAGGAAAGCTGTTTAATTATTCTGGGACTTAGCTTCCTCCGCAGTAAAATGGGGATAATCATAACATTCATTTCAAAGGGCTGCTGGGAGTGTTAACCAAGTTCCTAGCTAGAAATCCTTCAGAACAGCAGCTGCTCTGTCAGAAATGCAAGTGTGTGATTTCGACGACTGGAGCTTTTGTGCTCTTAGGGTACTGGGTAAGATCCCTGCACATTGGACCTCCCACATCCGGGAGAGAGCCTCGACACCGCGGGAACATCAGGAGAATGACAGGGGCGCAGCAGAACCAGAGCACGAGGCAGGGAGGTGGACTTGCCAGCCCCCAGAGCAAGTAAAAGCTGGATGCCTTTGGGCAGGGGCCTGCCTGTGATGTGGGGGTGGCCTCTGGGTATTTAAGGGGAGGAGTTGGCTTTGCTGAGCCAGTGAGCTGGTGCTGCAGATCTTTGAGTTGAGGCTTTGAGTGGGGTTGCTTGCCCTTTGTCACTTATTGGCAGCCCTAAAAGAACTTTAAAAAATCTTTTATTATGTCTTATTTGTTTATTTAATGAACAAACACACAGAGAAGGAGGTTATGGCATAGATATCTTATTTCTGTAAGAGATTAAGAAGCCACTAAGATTTTTCCAGGAACCAGTTTCAGGGATCCTTCTTATCTTTATTCTGGGACTCCAGGAAATGCTCATCTCCTGCAGCCATCACGAAGGAGGTAAATCCATTTGAATCCTTCTAATATTGCTCCAAGAAAGGAAACATTGTTTGCAAATCCACCCATGTATCTCCAAGCTTCATTGCGGCCCCATGGATCGCTTAGCCCCTGTGCAGTCAACTTCTCCTGGACAATTTCCAATGATGTCCTTTCTATCTTCCACTGTCTATAATACTGTCTATAATCTGGAAGTTCCATTTAGGATGGCCATGGCCTTGTTTGTTCATGCCCATGTCCATGTCCAGGGGCTATGTCTACAGGCAGAGATACTGAAGGCAATCTGACCTCCAGGACATTCCAAATGTAATCCTCCAGCTGGAGTCCAACCGGAAACTGGAAACTTTGTAACATGGACTGAGCAGGACAGAGGCCAGGCCAAGCAAGAGACTGAGGACCAGAGAGAAGCCGGCTGGCCTGTGGGCATGGCAGTGAAGAGACAGTCCTAACTGAACAACTAATTGTATTCTGAGCATGTCTCACCTCAGCGGTGCCCTTCTATCTTTCCTAACAGACCCCCTGAGCATGCTCAGTGAGTTCTGTGTGTCCATTGCCATGAGTGATCAAGCCCGGTGGAGGAGGGGAGAACACTGTAGGAGGGAGTGTTGCTGTTGGAATTGGTCAGATAGTTGGAAGGGGATATGTATCTGGTTCTTACTTTATAGGGCTTAGTCCTGGCTGGTGTGGACTTGGATTCTTCTTTCCACTTGTGTGGTGGAAGGAGGCCAGACATGGCCTCCACACATGCCTCATAACTTTTCTTTCATCTTGGCACATGGCTCTCCCTAGTCTAAGAAAGCTTCAATGCACTGGACTCCAATCCGAGACTGCCAGGAGGAGGGAACTCTGAAGCGAAGCCAAAGGAAACAGGACTCTCTTTTAACTAGCTAGCTCTTTGGTAACCAGCCAGCGTCTAGGATTTATTATTGTGATACAAAATGAAAGAGAAAGAAAATCTCTGAAAAAAAATGTTTCCATGAAACCCTGTTTGAAATATGTTATTCCTCACAGAAAATGCCCATCTCCCCCCCCCCCCCCCTCCGTGTTCAGAGTCTTTCTCTGAGATTCAGGAGACTCGTCCGGAGAACTGCAAAGGAAGAGCCCTGTTGAGCCTACTTAGAACTTGCAGGTCAGCCACCCACACTCTGCCTTGTCCCTGGAAGTTTTCATCACTGGAAGTGTATCATCTTGAGAAATGCACAGACAACATGAGGACCATGTCTGACCTCCTTTGGTTGCACAAGGGAGAAGGAGAAGCCAACGCGACACAAATCCAAGGCTGATTGCCACAAGGAAGAAAGGCAAGACATGCCTTTGGCCTCTATCCTTAAAACAAGCAAGCAGACAAACAAACAAACAGACCCTACTAGACAAATTCTAAAAGCTGGAACACTGTCAACCTCTGTCTTTCTATACCTATTCGGATGCCAACCATTCCTCCCGTGACACTCTACACTTTTGCTCCCGTGGGTTTTTATTGTCAAGGCCACACAGAACTCACAGATAAAACTCACAATTTTAGGGATTGTGGCAGTGACATAATCTGGTGTCGATTTGAGGATTAAGACTGGCAGGTGGCGTCTAGCATGCCAATCAGAATACAACCAATGAAGGCATAGTCTGTGTGGACATGTGTCTTCTCCTGAGGATTCTGGGAACTACTGTATTTCCTCCTTGGAGGTGGGAGACACACACACTCTCTCTCTCTGTTCACTCCCTGAGAGACAGCCCTGTGGAGAAAACACATGGAGAGAGGCTGCTGGAGCCAGATTTCTGGAGCCAGAAAAACTACGTGGAGACCTCTGCCAACACTGAGATGCTTACAATGTCACTGGATCCACAGTATTTCCCACCCACTGGCCTGTGATCTTCCTGCATTTGGCATCATTCCATGTGTTCTGTGAGTCTGAAAAGGACTTTATAGACTGGTATCGGCTATCTGGGTTAATATCAGACTTGTGGACGTGACCTGGACTGGGCTGGGATGTTTTCTCAATATGTAACTGCTCTGTCTATAAAGCTCTTTCTTATGCACATGAGTATCAATGAATTTGTATCTCTAACACAGGGTTTATTAGAGAAGTTAGCAGATTACCATGAACTAGGATGAAAAAGCATTAAGGATGCAGCCGTCTATCTACAGCAACACTTTTCCTCCCCAGCAGCCTAGGCTGCTAAAAGGTCGTCAAACCTCTTTCTTAGCCACATGCTTTCTTGGCCTCTGGTCTCCATCGGCCATGAAGCCTGCCTGCTGCTCCTCCTCAGTCTCGTGGCTGCCGGACTGCTCCTCGTCTCTGTCTTGCAGTCTCCGTCTCTCTGCCTCCTGTCTCCCTCTGGCTTCTTCGCTCGGTTTCATGGTCTCTGTACTGCAGCCGCCACCACTCCACATACTCCACTTCTGGTTCTTCTTGGTAGCACTCCAGCCAGCCAGGCAGGAGCTCCCAGAGACTGAGACTCTGAAGAACTGCTCAAGACTCCAGAATGAATCATTAAGGAAAAGGAGAGGGACTTAAGGGAGAAGGCCCTCCTGAGCTTCTCGGTTTGGTGGTTTTTATTTGGACTCCACAGGAGAAAACTTAAAAACGTTCACGTGCAGGGTCAATATTAGGGCACCAGGACTTCGGACACATGATGTTTTTATCATGGGTTTTAGATAAATGACTGCGTTCAGACATATCCAGATATTTCAATTGAAGACAGAACTATTGTCTTCTCTGAATGGATATGTACACCTTACTCTGACCTTTTGCAATTTAGTATACCCTAAGTGTTTTTCTTTTTTTTAATTTATAAACTATTTTATCATTATATTTTATACCTCTGTATCTCCCTTCACCCATGTTATTTTGTTCGTCCCTTTTGTGAGTGGTTCCCCCTTTCTTCCCCTTCTCCTCCTACCTTTTTCTGTTCTCCTGGTATCACTACTCTCATTATTGGACCTGAGGGGTTTCTCTGTCCTAGATTCCGTGTATCAACAGTTTTTATCTGTACCAGTGTACATGTTCTGGTCTCGCCAGATTTGTAAGGTAGAACTGGGGTCATGAGTGTGGTTGGGAGGGGGGGTGAGGAGAGGGAGAAAGCATTAAAAAACTAGAGGCATGTTGTGTGTTTCCTCTGTGCTATACTACACCCTGACTGGCTCATCCCTTCCTTCTGTGATGGGGATGTTCAATTGTCTACAGATGGGCTTTGGGTCTCCACTCCAATGCACCTTTCCCCCCAGCCCCCCTCCCTGCCCCACCTCATTGGCATTGATATGTTTGTTTGGGGTCTTCTGATGCCTGAGTAAACTCTTTTCTTTTGCTGTGCTGTAATCCCTTTTCAATAATGAGCTCATTCACTTCACTCTCAACAACGTCTCTCTACTTACTGCAGACCTTCCAGGGTCTCTTATCATCGCTCACATCCTGGCACAGCTCACATTTCCAAGAGTGTGGCGGCACTATTCAACTCCTTCTCCCAGTCTGCCCCCAGCAGTGTTCCCTGCCTCCTCCCTCTGATGGCACAGCCATTCTCTCCCCTCCTGCTTCTGAGATGCAGAGGTGGGGCATTTGTCTTTCAACAGACCACACCCCCACGTAAGCCAGGGTGGTGACTTGGTTCACTGTTGTCTACCAAGATGGAGACTCCATCTCACCTTAATCCTGTTTATTGGCACAACAGAGGACTCCCTTGGTGCCGTATGCAGAGAGGGCAGAATGCGTCATGCATCACAGAACAGACATGGCTGGAAGGGCCATATTGACTGGCCTTCTGGCCTTTAAGCTCTCCTTTCACTTTAGTCATCCCTGACCTTTGGTCAGCCTGTTCCCCCTCTTCCCAGCAGCTTCCTCACATACCTGCTAGGAAGTGGACCATGTAACCGCCCCCCAGGACCACTCTCTTTTTGCTCTGCTCTTCCTTAACGCTAACTTGACGCGGATGCCTGAGTAAAATGGGATTCCCAAACTTCCCAAGGCTGCCTTCTGTTCCCCCAGGGAAGGCCCTGCTCCAGAAAGCCCTGTGCTGATGTGTCAGAGAAGCCAGCCTCCAACATTAACATCGGGGTCCCAGTAGGCGCAATTGTACGGCAATAATTAATTGATTATTATAGCAAAGTCATAGAGAGAGAGAAAGCGAGAAAGAATGGAGTCAGACACATTTCATGGAAGCATGTTCACCTCGGCCCTACTCGGTGGGTTCACATGGAGAGAGAGCTTTATCACGAACCTTGGCTTTTTTTAATCTCTTTTCTTGGGAGGTGCAAGCCCCAAACTACAGGGAAGGGCTACGTCACAGCAAAGAGCGGTGCTAACAGGGAGTAACATGATGGGAGGGATGATCTAGGGACACACAAATAACAGGGGAGGAATGTTACTGGGGTCTTCATGTGACAAGATGGATGACCTAAGATTCTGACTCAAAGCTTTCAGGGGTGGTGACCCTTGGGCTGGAGTCTTGCTTTACTTACAGCTTTCAGGGGGCGTGGCGCTTGACCCTAACAGCAGGTAGTCAGCCTCATCTTTTGTGTGAGGGACAAAGGTCTCTGGATAGCTGAAACCTTCAGGGAGACTAGCTAAGCTTTTGGGATGGCAAATGGGCCTGTACATAGAACAGAAAAAGAGCTATTGACACATGGATTCCAGATGACTAATACTCCCAGGAACAGTAATGGGAATAGCGGTGCCATGAGGATAGGAAGAAGGTGGGGGCAGATGTATTAAATACTCATACCTCCAGGGAGACAAACAATGTAAATGTGGGTGAAGAGAGGCAATAGACAGTCTAAGATATGAAAACAATAATTTATAATTTATCAAGGGTTTCTGAGGGTGGGAGTAGGGGGATAAAGAGGAGCTGATACCAAGGGTTCAAATAGAAAATGTTTTTAAAATGATGATGGCAACAATGATATGTACAGATGTGCTTGATACAATATGGATTGGATTGTTAAAAGAGCTGTAAGAGCCTCTAATAAAATGATGTCTTTTTAAAAAAATAGGTTCACTATCAGTTGAAATCAAATTGATGGACAAGAGGTCAGTTTGAGGGGGCTTTTCCTTTTGCTGCCTTCTCTTCTTATATATGCTCTCTGCCTATATACTTTAAAAATGGTTTTATCGACATATCATTCAGGTATAACACAATTCAATAGCTTAATCACATTACAGAGTCATGCAATCACTACCAAATCAATTTTAGAACATTTTCTTGTTTCTTGTGTTCATTGTGGTTAGTTCCATATTTTCCCCAGTCTTCCCTAGGAAACATTAATCCAGTTACTGTCTCTGTAGATTTATGTCCTTGGACTTCATATGCAGAAAAATGTATAAAACAGAAACAAGAAAAAGCACAACAACGACAAAGCAGAGGAAAAGTTCCAATAAAAAAGAATACAGGGTATAATAAAAACTGGAACAAATAGAAAATGGGTAAAAAACCAAAAAAACAAATCCTTGGTGTCTTCAAGCTGATTCCGTGTTCTGAGACTGTAAGTCTCTGGGAATAGAAAGCCCCTGTGAGTGTCTGAGTCTTTTTTTTTTTTTTGGTTTTTTGGCATCACTGCCCTCTGGTGGTGGGAGTAGGAGGCCCAACCTTTGCTCCTGTGGAGCTGGAATTGAACCTCCATCCCAGTGGGCCGCAGTCCCGTGCACAACCACTACGCCACTGGGGCTCAGCCCGAGACTGAATCTTTATAGGAGTAGAAAGCCCCTGTGAGTGTCTGGGACTATGTCTATGGGAGTAGAAAACCTCATTTTTTTCTCAAAATGAGTCAAAGGATAAAGTGTTACATTGTTACCTAACTGCATCTGAAACGATCCACGTTATAACGCGCTCTGTCTGAAAGCAAGGCTATGCGCATCCCTCAACTATCCCTAGTGGCATCTATTAAAACAAGCAGCAATCTAAGTAAGGTGTCAGCTAAGTCCACATGGGAGAAGCTCACCAGCCTGTGTGAAGGATTGTCAAGAATATAATTCCGTATCGAAGGAGGGAACCCTCTGACAGCTCATATTCTGAGCGCCCGATCCCACAGGGCTGTGGATGACATAGTCCTCCGTGCATGTGCAGGACCCCCACATGGAGTAAGCCTCCGGAGAAACCTCCCTGACCGGGAATGGGACTAGCCTTATGAGCCCACAGCGGGCACTTGGAAGTGGATTAATGCAGATGTAGTTAGGTTGAAACTTGACATATGAATTATATGTCAATAAAACTTAACTTTTTACGGTACGGTAAAAAGTTTTGTACAGTAGAACTGAAGTCAGATAGTGCAGGCAGAGAAAACATTAAAGAACTACAGGCATGTTGTGTGTTTCATCTGTGCTATACTGTACCCTGGCTGGCTCATCCCTTCCTTGTGATTCTTCTGTGAGGGGATGTCCAACTCTCTACAGAAGGGCTTTGTGTCTTCACTCTGACTCCACTTGTTCACATAGGTATGATTGTTTGGGGTCTTCTGAAGCCTAATATCTGATCTTTTCAACACTTCATGATCACAAAGGCTGGTGTGCTTCTTTCATGTGGGCTAAATTGCTTCCCTGCTAGATGCCTGCCTGTTCAACTTCAAGCCTTTAAGATCCCAGACACTACATGTTTTTAATAGCTGGGCACCATCCGCTCTCTTTACCATATTTGCTTATGCACCCATTTTGTCTTCAGCGATTGTGTAGGAAAGGTATCAATCAAAGAGTGTCTGCTATCTTAATACTATATATCTACACACACAGAGACATTGGCCTCTATCCCTTTCATTATATATTAACACATTTACATATATATGCCTATAGCTATATCTCTATAAATAGCTTTTGCCTCTATTTCCTTTCACCTTCCTCCTATCCCACTATCATGATCATGCTCCATTCAGCTCTCAGTAATTCCTCGCAGATACATTGCCCTTGACTAAACCCCACCAGGGATTATACATCTTCCTCGCCATAAACTTTAGATCTCCTGTTGTTCCCTTATCCCTGAGTTTGCTGACTCCCAACTCCCCCTCCCCCACCCCCACCTCACCTCTCCCATGTTCTCACCACCACCCCGCCCCCCCTGAACTGCAGGTCTGGTTTTCTCCTCGGGACTGTTCATCCTGCCTATCTTATATAAACATACGGCAAAAGTAAAACAAAAAAAAACCAAACTAACAAATAAACAATAGTTCCAGGTCTTCTGAGTCTTATGTATGTTTTTCAATCAAGTCTGCAGAGGTGCCAAGACCTTTTCACCAGACTGTAACTCTTGAAGGGAGAGAGCCTCCCATTTCTTCATGGGGACTCCTGGGGGTTTCAAACTGAGAAACTTGCAGTTTGCAGTCCAACAACCACACCACCAGTATTCTTTTCCCTCCCCTGCACCCATTGTTGATGTTTTGTTAGTTTTGATCCATGAGAAGAAGAAAAAATTACCTGGTCCCGCACCATCCTCCTTAATTGTGCCAATCCATACTATCAAGGGGCTTCCCTCTTTGAGGCTGACCCCTACTTTACAAAGCATCCTGTTTCCTTTGCCCCACCCCTAGCAGTCCTTAAATCAGGAAGCAGACAACCCAGGTGCCATCATTCAATTCCAGTTCATGGGGTCCCATGTATCGGAGCAGAAGTGAGCCTCACCGAGTTTTCAAGGGCTAGTCCTTGAGGATTAGATTAGTAGGCTTTTCTCCTGGGGTACCTCTGGATGAACTTGAACTTGCAAGCTTTCAGACAGAGGTAGGTAAGTATGTTAACCTATTGCCCTATCCAGACACTTCCCTGAATGCATACTTGAAATGGTCTTTCTTTGGCTGCTTAAGCACCTCGCTTTGTAAGGCTTTTTTTGGGGGGGGGCATCACTGCCCTCTGGTGGTCATGGGAGCTACCCAGTCCTGCTCTTGAGAGCCGCCGCTGGATTTGAACCGCCAAGCCCACGGGCTGCAGTCCCGCACTCAACCACTTAACGCCACCGGGGCTCAGCCGTTTTATAGTCTTATGTAGAACTTCCCTGCCTTTGCTAATCTAGTAATTATGGGCCCCGCTAGCCTGGCACAAAGCCTATAATTTAAAAGCTCTTTAGCTTAACTGACAAAATGCTGTCCTCTGACCCAGCCCTAGGTCCACCTGCAAGGATACATTTGCCTCTAGTGCCCCCTACCTTCTCCCGCACCACTCAGCAAGCATCCTGCCCTGGCAATTCACTTGCAGTATTACCAAGGAAAAACCAACTCCCAAACCTACTGTGGTAGTCCAGGCTGATGCGCAGTGGGCCTGCAGGAACAAGTAAGGCTGCTGAAACGGGTTTTCAGTTTTTATGAAATCAGGGTGCAACCACAGTGGTTGGTGGGTTCAAACTGCCAATCTTTTCAGGGACCAGCAGGTGCTAATGCCATCAGTGCTTCCAACATTACCAATCAATGACACGGATTACTAATCACCTCCTAGGATCGCCATCTCAATGTGGATCACAACTTAACAAAAAACAAAGTCCTGGGGCTGAGCCCTGGTGGCGTAGTGGTTGTGCACAGGACTGCGGCCCACTGGGACGGAGGTTCCATTCCAACAGTGGGGTTGGGCCTCCTACTCCCACTACCAGAGAGCAGTGATGCCCCCAAAAAACAAAATCCATACACCTGCACCAAGAGGTATCATGGCAAATGGCTAAGACTGAGTTGTCAAGGATTTTGTCTTGCTTGGAGCCACAATCACAAGCTCCTGGGACAGTCGAGAGATCACGCATCTCTTTAAAGGGCCACTTTGAGGTCTACGGTGTCCTTCACTCAAGCTATGCTATTTGTTCTTCACTTGCAGGATTGATACATTTGAATTATGGTCTGACAAAGAATATTGAAAAGTACCATGGACTGCTAAAAGGACCAACAGCTCTTCGAAGAGATGCAGCAGGAAAGCTCCTTAGCATGGTGAGTTTGTCTCGTGTACTTCGGACATGTGTCAGGAGAGCTCAGTCGCTGGAGGACATCATGTTCAGGAAAGACATCGGCCAGAGAGCAAAGCCCACTGGAAGATGAATTGACCCTGCTCGGCATCAGGGCGTGAGGCTCGGCTGTGTTGTGGTCCCTCCCGACAAGCAGCAGCAGCAGTCTGGGTGGCTGGAGCATGCGAGGACTCAGGAGGCCTTTGAACGACTGGCTGGGCAGTGATGTTGGACCTGTGGGGGGTTGTCACCGGGGCGGAGCTCTGAGGCCATGCAGGCGCAGGGGCTGCGGGCTGGTTGCTAGGGCAGCGGCAGCTCCCATCACTTGCTGGCAGCCCGGGCTCTAGCCACTGGGCACCTGGGCTCTGCGCGCGGTGCCTGGTTAGCCGGGGGAGGAGTGTGGTGAGGCCTTTCTCCGACGTCCCAGGCAAGTTTTGGTATTTTTTCAGCTGACTGGTGTCGCTATGCACTCTGGTACAGGTGGGAGGGTAAGAATGCAATGTCACGAGTCTCATTCAGCTAACGGGCGGGCCTCACAGGTGCTCCCTGGGCCTGCCATCTCCTGCTTCCATGTTCACCTTTCCCTCTCGCGGTACCAGCCCACCAGCACTGTAAGCCTGTTCTGGAGGAAGCAAAAGGTCAGATGCCCTCTGCCCTGCTACTGCTTCTACCCACTGGAAGCACAGAAAACTAGAATCTCCTTGATGATTTTAACGATTTTTTTTTTATAACATCCAATAGGAATCCTAACAGCTCACCCCGCAGTGGAAGATATTTGGACTCAATAAAGGCATTTAGGAACTTGTGGGCTAATCCATTAATCCCATATTCTGTTCGGCCTCGAGCACCCAGTTCTGCTTGCTGAAACTGGAAGTTATTATTTAATGATCCCGACCTTCATGAACACATCAGCTAGCAAAAGAAGTACCAAGAGTGATTCTTGCTTTTACTTAAAAAAATAAATAAGGGGCTGAGCCCCAGTGGCGTAGTGGTTGTGCGTGGGACTGCAGCCCACTGGGTTGGAGGTTCAAATCCAGCAGCAGCTCTCCAGGAGCAAGGCTGGGCCTCCTACTCCCACCACCAGAAGGCAGTGATGCTCTCACTCCCCAAAAACAAACAAACAAACAAATAGATAAAGACTTGGAACACCCTTTTCTTTTCTTTCTTTTTTTTAAAATTTTGTGTGTGTGTATGTGTGTGTGGGCATCACTGCCTCTGGTGGTCCTGGGCACTACCGAGCCGCCGCTGGATTTGAACCGCCAAGGCTGCAGGCTGCAGTTCCACACTCAACCACTTATGCCACTGGGGCTCAGCCCTGAACACCCTTTTCTTAAACCTGAAAAAAATTCAGTAAATTCGTACCATCATTTAACAGATTATTATTTATAAATCAAGTCTGATGGTGATCCCTGTGTCCAGTGGCCCAACTTTTAAGTTAAGGGGGGCGGGATTTTTACTTTACAGA
Organism: Nesogale talazaci; assembly: GCA_004026705.1. Taxonomy (NCBI): domain Eukaryota; kingdom Metazoa; phylum Chordata; class Mammalia; order Afrosoricida; family Tenrecidae; genus Nesogale; species Nesogale talazaci. The sequence goes on along the minus strand of PVJH01011074.1, from coordinate 29,063 downwards.
TAATATAGTTTTAAAAACTGAAAGAAAAAAATCTGAATTGATGCAATAGCTCCAACAGTGGGTTCAAACGTAACAACTGTGAGAACAACGCAGGACTGGCTAGTGTTTATGGAGTCGCCCAGTCAGAAGAGACTTGCCAGCATGTAAGGAGTCCTGGGGGTAGAGTGGTGACTTGGGTTGGGCTACAATCCACAGGGTTGGCAGTTCAGAGCCAGCAGCAGCTCCTCTGGAGAAAGACTGGGCTTCCTCCTTCCTCAGTTACGTCTGAGAAACTCACACACATCGGGCTTGACTCGCTGGCAGAGTTCAACAATCAGAACAATCACGTTAGCTTACTGAATGTGGGTTTCCTTTTATGCCTGGAAGACTCAATAGCATCGTCCTTTTCCAGGGACATGTCCGAAAGCCCTGAGATGAAGTCTCATTATGGCTAAGGAGTATTGTGGCTTGTTCTTTTAGCAATATAGACACGGATTCACGAACCTTTAGTCACTTGCCAATTAGGTAACAGTATTTGAGCTGACCTCTGGTGCTTAGTCCTCATGAGGAAGACAAGTGAGGTAGTGAGAGAAAACCACCCTTAAGATTCCAGGTAAGGGGCTGAGCCTCAGTGGTGTAAGTGGTTGAGTGCGGGACTGCAGCCCACAGGCTTGGCAGTTCAAATCCAGCAGCAGCTCTCCAGGAGCAAGACTGGGTAGCTCCCATGACCACCAGAGGGCAGTGATGGTCCCCCCCCCACCAAAAAAAAAAGAAAGTTAAAAAAAAAGAGTGCAGGGAAGTGTGCAAAAGATCCTGGCTGGAGGGGAGTGGTCAGGGTCTAGCAACACAACTTGTGGCTCTGACACTTGTCTTCTACGTGCTGCTTCAGCCAGGTTTAGGGTCTTGGGCACAGTGTGAGCACTGATCACAGTCACTCTGGCTCACCTGTGTGCTCTGAGGACATTGCTATTCCAGCTGGATTGGCTGGTGGATCCCAGTGGACCCCAGGAAGGGCAGTCTCCTCTGGGAATTGAGAATTGAGAAAACCTCCCCGTGTGCGAAGAACTCTTCTCCAAGCCAAAGGTGAGGCAGCTGGACAGTTAAGTTTGGGCTGGAGAAGCAGAGATGAGGTACAAGAGTATCAGTGGTTCAGAGATCTGAGTCCACTTACACTGGTCTTCGGGTTCTGAGAACCTCCCCGACTGTTATCTCGAAGATAACCCTTCCAGTCAGGTGGGTGGTGTCTTAGTTGTGGCTCCCAAAGGAGAAGAGGGGGCTTCTACTCCGGTACGTATTCATAACCTCAGAAACAGCATTTCTACTTCCTCTATGGTCTCTGTGAGTCGGGATCAACTTGATGGGATTGAGGAGGGCTTTTGTTTAAAATCATTTCATTGGGGGATCATACAACTCTTATCACGATCAATACATACATCAATTGTATGCAGACCATATTTATACATTTGTTGCCATGATCATTCTCAAAACATCCTCCCTCTACTTAGGTCCCTGGTATCAGCTCCCCATTATTTTCCTCCCTCCCCCTCCTCCATGAACCCTTAATATTTTACAAATTATCATTATTTTGTCATATCATAGTCTGATGTGTCCCTTCACTCACTTCCCTGTTGTCTGTGCCCCAAGGAGGTTATATGTAGACTCCTGCAATCCGTTCCCTTTCTACAACCTCTCTCCCCCCGCCATATCATCTGTTATCACTGATCCTGAAGAATTGATCTGTCCTGAATTCCCATGTTTCCAGCTCCAGCATACATCTCCTGGTCTAGCTGGATTTGTAAGGTAGAATTGGGATCATGATAGTGGGGGAGAGAAAGCATTTAAGAACTAGAGGAAAGTTGCATATTTCATTGTTGCTACACTGTACCTTGACTGCCTCATCTCCCTGCAACTCCTCTGTAAGGGGCTATCGTTTCTGAGCAGGGCTTTTGGTGGTTCCTGGACTAGGTGTTGATGTGCCAGGGGGTACTTGTACTTTGGGATATTTTAAAATGTTGAGAATCAGCCATTTGAGTGACACTACACAAGTACTTTTAGCTTAAACTTTATGAATAAATGATTAGCGCTGTTTGTAGCTTGGGGTGCTGTGAAAAAAAACCTCACCAAGAAACGAAGTAGGTATAAACCAAAACCAAAGTCACTGAGGTCCACACAGAGTCCACCTCTTCCTGTAGGTTTTCAAGGCTATAAACCGTCACAGAGCAGAAAGCCTCACCGTTTTCCCCGGTGGAGAAAAGCTGGTGGGTTTGAACTGCCACAATGGTGGTTAGTAGCCCAATGAATATGAGGTAACCATCGCACCACCAGAGTTCCTTCTCTAAGTAGGCGTGGGTAACCGGGAACAAAGAAAACACGGGAATCTCTCTGATAGTCATTGAGGATTTCTAGCTACTCTACTCAGCGACCTGATGATAGCTAGTCCAGGAAATTCTCTTTTCCATTTGGTCATGCTGCTGTCATGCTCCCAGTGTGCTTCCTTCTCTGCCTGCCATGGGGTGTGGGGAGAACTTGGCCAGTCAGTGAGGAGGAGAGTCACTGGCACGTGAATGAGGCACCCAGGATGACTCTCGGGGGCCTTGGTGGACAGGAGCCCAGAGGAGTCCTTGGACCACTGGGGTGGCTCTGGAAGCAGGGTGTTCCCGTTAAGAGCATATACATTTTGGTGTGTCTGCCAGGCAGGTGGTGAACAAATTTAACCCAGAGTCCATGCTTCTGGTTATCTCAGAGCAAAAACCACCAGTGTGTGTCAAGTTGTAGCTGGCAGCAGATTCAAGGAGACGACTTAAAATAACAGGTAAATACCACGTTGACAAATGTTGTGATTAAAGTAGGAGAAAACTCAACAACAAGGTCACTCTCAAAGCTGCCATTTAGAAATCAAAAGATTAAAATTTATTTTACAAAGAACGTAAGGCTTTATTTTAGCAAAGTCATTGACCAAAAAAAGCAAACAATGAAATGCCCAAACTGAAACGACATGTTTCATGACATCTATTTCTTTGTGAATTCACTTTTAAAGAAAGCCTCTCTGGGGTCAGCCAGGAGCCAGGCCTAGTCCACTTTCAGGTCCTTCCCCACCAGCATGGCCGTCACAGGATGCATGCTGGCTTTGTGCTGCTCGAAGGTGCTGATGGCTACGTCTCGGGATTTGTCAAAGGCAGCCAGATCTCTTTGAGAGAAAGAACAACAGTTAACATCTCAGATCAAATGACTGGCTGAGGAGGAAAGGGGCATATGCCAAACACGCTAACAAAAGCACTAACTCAGGGCTAGGAGAGATGCATGGGAACACCGGGCCAGAGGGCATACAGGGTACAACCCAGGACAGCAGAGGACCGTCTCAACAAGGACGACCACCTGATCCTTTGAGGTCGCTGTGCACAGAAATAGTAATCTCCCTCTGTCTTTGGGGCTGGGCAATGGAACACTAGGTCAAGAAAAGTCAAACCACAGAGCCACAGAGTGAGGCAGAAACAAAGCACTTGCAGATCTAGGCTGTCCAGTGCACCAGCCACTAGCCACATGCAGCTATTTAAGTTTAGATTATGTAAATCAGGTCTGAGATTCCTCCCCTTCGTTCTACGAACTACATGCCCAAGGTTCAGCAGCCCTCAACGGCCCGTGGCTGCTCACCTGCCGGGGACAGTGCAGCCCCCCAAGAAAGGGCTGTTGGATTTTACACTGATATGCAGGTCCATTAGGCAGTCCAGCCTCGGACATTAAATCACTGTTGGATTTCTCTTGGGAATTCTGGAAGACGGCCTTCATACTTCATTAACTTTTTATCTAATGCTTCTAAAACAGCTAAGCAAATAGCCCTGAATTATGAATACTAAGAAGCATTTATTCCTATTCTGCATGATATAAGGGGTTACCAAAATGAAAAAGCACTTTCTAAATATATCCCACAAACGTTTTAATAATAATAACAAAAATCTGTTTAGACTGTGTCTCTCACCCCATTGCTTACGTAAATTCAAACCACCGCGCTTGATTGGGTTCTTACTTAAATAAGGGCCGCGTAAACTTCATTCTTCCTTGTTCGGTTGCCATTTTCAGAGCCAGAGGGATCGCTTCTTCCCACTTGGACTGAATGCAGAGCCGTAACCACCTGAGAGGGGCGGGGGTTGTTCAGGAGTGGGAGGTGGGGGCGGGTAAGAAGAGAGAAGGAATGGGGCAGATATGACAGTTATGCTTGAAAAAAGACTTCGCATGGATAAAAAGAAAATCCCTTAAGAATTATACTGCATACCGTTTTATATTTTTATCCCATACACATATACACAATTTTACAATTGGATAGGAAAGAGAAGAAAGATATTTTTTTCTTGAAAAAAACATCGAAATTATAAAACGCTTGGATCATCTACGTGCTTACGTACCTACTAAGTATGATTTCTGAATGAATTAAACTTTGGTTTATGCCCCACACTCTATGTTTGAAATGACTATATAGACATAGCAGAACCAAAGATTTCTCTCTACTTCCACAGAAGAAATCTGCTCAGTGAGTTGTGGAAGACAGTATGTTTACCACGAGATGTCAAATTCCATGTTTTCGTGTTTCAAGCAAGGGAAAACCAGAACTGACAAAAAGGATTGGTACAATCACCTTTAATAGTCATTGCAACTACCTTTTCGTGCCACAATACTTTTCTACAGATTTAATTAACTACTTGACAAGGATTTCCCAACTCATACACGCCCCTCTTTCTTCATTTTTTGGGCTAGTTGTCTACTTTCTTTTGTCCACAGAGACAATTTAAAACGGTGTACCTGAATCGTATTTCTGAGTTGTTAATGGCATTCAGGTTGTACACTTCCTGCATCCGCTTTATGTGCCCCAATGGAAGTGGTGCCTAGAGCAAAATAACGACACATGACAGTCAGTGCAGCAGCATCCACTGTGAGAAGACAGCTGGAGGGAGTGTCGCAGCCAGATGAGAAGACTTCGTCTTTTATAGTCTAGAAAAAAGTTAAGAGGGCTGAGCCCCAGTGGCATAGTGGTTGAGTGCGGGACTGTGCGGACCACGGACTTGGCAGTTCAAATCCAGCAGCAGCTCTCCAGGAGCAAGGCTGAGCCTCCCACTCCTACCAGAAGGCAGTGATGCCCCCCACCCCCCCAAAAAAAGAAAGAAATAAGTTAGATTAAAAAAATAAAAGGAGCAAACAAATATGCACTAAAGGACATTCTGCACAAACTCATCCTGGGCAAGAATGTTCTACTGAGAACAAAGGGATCATCTCCTTAGAACATGACAGGCTCATACTGTGCTTATTACTCTCTGCAGACATCCTGACCCACAGAAAGAGTCACTTCAGACCCTTTCCTAGAGTCTTTCAACTTTGTCTTTCTAATTTACAAAGCTTTGTTTTATTTCTATTCTCCAGATGGAGTCAGAGTTCCTGAATGGCTTCCTCAGTGGATCCACTTCACCTTGACCTTTGTCAATTTCCTCCAAACACCCTTTTAAAAGATCTACATTGGTAAGTTTTTAAGACTCTTAGACTCTTATGTTACAGAAAAGGCGCAATAGGGCAGGTAATCTTGAAAGGACCTCTGACTTCTGTAATGATTAATCATCCCATAGTCACCAAATTCCACCTCAGTTTACACTATGTTTTCATAACCAATGCAAAATGGGGAATACGATTTTAAGGCCAACAGGGGCCTGGTTGAAGAGAGAGAGAGTCAATGTCTAGAAAATTTGGTAACTATAGTTTGAGAATCTGCTATGATTAACATGGACCGTTTTCCTTGGCAAAAATACACTTATCACACAAACGTAAGTTTTTGTATATTATTTTCCGGGGGTTCATGAATGTCCCGTGCCCAACTTTACCCGGGTGAAATAAGCAATAAGCAAGGGTGTCGGAAAGGATGAAAATGAACACTGCTGGAACCAAGTCGGGAGTCTGAAGTGGCTGTGGTGGAGCAGCCACCGCTGATGCCAGTCATCAAGTCAACTCTGCCGCGCAATGAGCCCATCGGACCGCGTGCAGCTCTATGGATTCCCGGACTGCAAATCCTTATGGGAGCAGATGCCTCATCTTCCCCTTGCAGAGCAGCTGGCGAGTTGCAACCTCTGACCTTGTGGCTAGCAGACCCATGCTTATCCCGCAGCGCCACCAGGGCTCCAAGATGCCACGGGAGCAAGGTTGACCCTGCCAGCCGTGACAGCAGACACATTAACCAACCATCTCTGCTCTCAGTAACTGCTGCCTAACTCATTTAGTCTTGCCACCAGTTGGCTGTCAGGACTGTCCAAAGAACCAACAAATCTTGGAAGAAATCAAGTATGGGCAGAACGCTCCTCAGAGACAAGGAAGGCCTGGAGATTCCATCTCACACACCTTGGACATGTTGTACGGGGAGACCAGTCCCTGGAGGACATGATGTGTGGTAAAGGAGAGGCACAGAGAATAGAGGAAGGCCCTCGGCAAGATGGAGTGACGGAGGGCTGCAACAAGGGGCTGCCATGTACAAGCGCTGGTGGGAAGGTGCAGCGTTTCATTCTGCTGTACGTGGGGTCACTGTGAGTCCGAACTGACTGCCTGCCATGCTCCTGAAAACCAAGAACGCCACTGCAGCCCTGCGGTGTGCAGCCCCGAGACTGTGACTGTGGACGGCGGGAGAAAGGCCAGGCTTTCTCCAGGGGAACTGCAGGCTGGTGGTTTTTGACTGCTGACCAGGCAGACTGCAGCCCAGTGAGCAACCACACCATCAGCCAGGGCTCCCGGGTAATCATAAATCTAATACATTTACCTACCCTGGATTTCATATACAGAAACCGGAAGCAAGCAGGCGAACAAACAAAACCCAGACAAAAGTTAGAAAACCTCTACCACAAAGAAAGCAAAAAAGTGTGAGAATTTAAAATGGGTCAAAATGGGAGATCAAATCTATTCACACCTGCCAAATGGATTTTGCCATGCTCTCTGTCTGACAGCAGGGCTGTTCACGTCAGAGGGGTTCACCAGGGCCCAGGGCCCATATGGACCACACAAATGGACCCCCACCTGGTACCATCATTCCCCAGAACCCTGTGTTCACGATGTAACCTCTGATGCCCTTCATGCATTTGGATTTTATTATTTACAGTCCTTCTATCACACAGGCTGGTGTGCTTTTTCTATGTGAACTTGGTTGGCTCCTCGCTCAGATGGCTGTTTGTTTTTTTTGTTTGTTTGTTTTTTTGTGGGTATCACTGCCTCTGGTGGTCGTGGGCGCTACCCAGTGCTGTTCCTGAGAGCTGCTGCTGGATTTGAACCGCCAAGCCCGCAGGCCCGCACTCAACCACTTACGCCACCGGGGCTCAGCCCCAGATGGCTGTTTTTAAGGGAAGCCTTTAAGTACATTTTTTAAACAGAAGCAGACATGCTTTCTTCTGGGGAGAAGCTGATGGGCTTGAACGTATGGTTAGCAGGGCTTAACCACCGTGTCTCCGGAGCGCTATAATATATATTTTTTAATGTCTTGGCTTTCCTGCTGTACTATAAGCTTCTTGAGGAAGGGGTTTACCCCTTTGTATAGGTTTTTGTATTCAGAACAATCGTGAGCACAGTAGGAATTGAGGATTTTACTTTTCTTTCAGTTGGGTCGACTGTCAATGTGCTTGCCCGTTTGTTGGGTCTCTGATGTTCTGAGGTGGTACTTACATTCTGAAGCATCTGTGCCAGAAACTCACTCAGCTGATGGGAAGAGAGGTCCTTTAGGTCTGCTGCACTGAATGTGCTGAAATCACTTTCTTTGGCCTACAACATATATGTTACCCGGTTATTCCCCTTCTTGCATAACCTCATTGTATTAATGGCTTATCTGACATAATCGTATGCAAACTTTAGAAGTGACAGCAGAAATACCTGACTGGAAAGGGCTGTAAATACACACACACACACACACATCAATAAAATCCTTAGCTTTTTAAATAATCCTGAGACTGAATTCTAGATACTTTTAAAAGTGGACAGGACTCCTAACAGCAATACAGCAGAAGAAATACTAGACTACTAATAGTAAGGCTTACATCTACTTTGGACACCCTTTCTACATTTCGGTCATAGAAATTTCCAAAGTAAAGAAAATATTATCAAATGGATGTTAGCCAATATATAAGAGGGCTTTCAAAGTGCTGGTGGAAAAAAAAAAAAAAGAGAAGATAGGGAATTTCCCCTGAACTTCCTGATGCCCCCTCATACAGGTCAATAAAAAGCTTGGAAAGAGGATCGAGTTGAATTATTTTTCATAAGATCACACAAATAAATTGCTAAGGCCACAGAAGCAGGCTTCCTTCTGGCCTACCCTGTGTAACTCCCCTATGAGATCCTAGAAATCACCTTAGAAACAAAAAAGAAGTGTTGTGCTCTTCAAAATTAGGATTCATAGCCAGAAACATTTGATTTAGAAAAATTATATAGTTTAGTAAATTAAGTTTCTTAAGATCTTTTAAATCTACTTCAAAACTGTAAGCTAGTGAATTTTTTAAAATTTAAAAGCTATAAGCAAATGTTTGCCTTAAAAAATAAAAATAGGACAAAATTAAATGTTCTTTTGTTTTTATCCTATTGCCAGTCCTAGCTCTCAGAAACTAATGTTAATAGTTCCTTGGATGTACTTTACAAAGGATTCCCAGTGTATAACATAATGGGTAAGAGTCTGGCTGCTAACCAAAAGATTTGTACTTCGAATCCACTCAGGGGCTCTACCGGAGAAGCATCTATCAGTTTTCATAAACTGCCACTCTAAATACAACTATTTGGGTGTAAGATACAAGTCCTCCCCCACGCTCCCCCCACCATCTTCATGTAAAGCAGTGGTTCTCAACCTTTCTAATACCGTGATCCTTTAATACAATTTCTCATGCTGTGGTGACCCCCAACCAAAAAATTGTTTTCGTTGCTACTTCATAACTGTAATTTTGCTACTTTTATGAATTGGGTGACCCCAGTGAAAGAGACATTTGTTGACTGCCAAAGGGGTCACGACCCACAGGTTGAGAACCTTTTATGTAAAGAGACATATATATATATATATATATATATATATATAATTTTCAAAAAGGAGCAAAACAAACCAACCCTCCCCCCCCCAGATATCACCACTCACATTGATCCATCTTTGACTTAAGGCAACACAAGCGTTTGTCAGCGTCATATCATAACTGCAGAGATGAAAAGATGTTAAAGATTAAAGTTTATAAAAATGCACATGCTTTCACATAAAAGGAATTCTAGGTTACGGACTACACCTATATTTCAAAGTAAAGTATTCCAAGTGATGGAAAGAGGAAATCTTACTTGCCTCATTTACAAGTAACAAATTGAACAGACCTCTATTTATAATACCCTGAAAATTATTCCTTTGGCCTCAAGGTTAAGGACCAAACACCTAAGAGCTCTAAGTCACTATTAACAGATTAAAATCCCTATAAGGTTTTTTTTTTTTTTTTTTTTTTTTTGTATTTTGGTATTTTCAGACACTCCAGGGTTCATCTATTAGCTGACAGGTTGGTGGTTCACAGCCAGGCAGGAGCAGCTCAGAATACAGGCTGGGAGATCTGCTTCCGCTAAGTTACAGCCTGGAGAGCCTACCGGGGTGCAGTTCTGCTCTGTACACATGGCGCTGCCTTGAATCTCTAACAATAACAACAACAGGACTTAGAATGAGATAGAATGCATTATCAAGTGAGTGCTTACTTGGGTTTTACAGGAGGCAGTCCAGGAGCGTACAGCCAGGCATTCCAATCAACTCGATTGAGAACATCAACCTGTGAAGAGTAAGGCGAAGACCTAGCTTGCCACAGAACAAACCCTCCTGGTAGGGGTGGTGCTACCCTAAAACCAGTTTTTAGGTTCTCAAATCTCTATATTGACCTGTCTTATTAAGTTCCTGTCAAAAATCAACATGTATTGGTCAATAATCTTGAGTTAATAGAAAAATCAGACATATACGAGAAATTCAGTCTGAAACACACTATTGAAGACCTAACCAAAGTTGGAACAGTCTACCCAATAGTTCACTTTTCTACAGAAAAAAATAAAATGGGATAGTTTCCAAGCAAAGTTACTACTCTACTCTTAAATATTTCTTCTTCTTTTTTTTGTGGGCATCACTGCTCTCCTGTGGTGGGAGTAGGAGGCCCAGCCCCACTGCTGGAATTGAACCTCCGTCCCAGTGGGCCGCAGTCCCGCGCACAACCACTACGCCACCGGGGCTCAGCCCGTCTTAAATATTTCAAAGCAGCCAAACAAATACGTCAATAAACAAGCAGTACTGGGATGAAAAATAAGAAAAATGCGTACTATCTCACCTTGTCTGTGAAGTACGAGTAGAGGAAATCCTTCCAGTCATCAGTGGTTATGCTCTGGTAAGAAAATTTCTTCACATATGCCTTTAAGAATCCCAGGAAAACCTCTAAAAGTATTAAACAAGAAAAAATAATTACTGTAAAGGCATTTCTGTGGCTGGCAGGGAGCCACTAAGCATGAAGCACAGAGACCATTCCCTCATCCAATTCTCTGCTACACACTTATGCTTCATTTTAGGAAGCCTGGCTACTGTTTTGATTTTGAAAATATGGGTAGGATTTTTCTTTTTTAATGTCAAACAGCACCAATTTAGCACTTAGCCTCCAGGTAAGGCTTCATGTAAAAAAGTGCACAGGAAAACAAAATTGATTTCTTTTGCAGTCAAATACAAAAGGAATTAAGGTGGGTGGGGGCAACAACACAAAACGCCACTTTAAAATCTTTCCCTTCTTCTTTCGATGACTCTGCGGAAGAAAAAAAAAGAAAGAAAATGTCAGCCACTTGCCTGGCCCTCCAAGAAGTTGCTCGAGGTAAAAGAGCAAAGCAAAGCCCTTTTCATAGGGAACTGAAGAATATGCCACGTCAGGGTCCACGTCCTTCAGATCAACCACAAGCTTGGTGAAAGGATGTGTATCCCCAAAGGTCTTTATCTGCACAACACAGAGGCAGAAGAAGGCTCAGATGGGAAGACTGGCCTCACCACACACACACACACACACACATACACACACAAAAGTGAGTAAGCATGACTTCACTCTCTGCAGTAACTTTCTGTGGAGTCCAGGACTGACACAGACTTTCAAGTCTGGAACCCAGACTTTCAAGCAGACACTTCTGGATGTTGATGAATGTAATGGCTACGTATCATAATGTTCTCTGATTTCTGTCTAAAAGAGGCAGAGGCAGCAATACTAGTAGCAAAATGATCATGATCTTACTTGGGGAAATACGAATGACATTGACATTATTCCAGCATCTGCTTCACCTGTCAAAATGACTTGCTTGTTGTTACTTTGTAAAGATGCTTTACGAATTACATTAAAAACATATATGAATCTGAGATGGAGAATTAAAGACATAGATGACTTATTTACTGTGTTCTGTAGCTCTCCCCATCCTCCAAGAGCATGGAAATGTCTGAACTTTTCCCCAAACAATCGTCCACAAATATGGCGTTCCAAGTACACAGTATGTCCTTCGTTTAACCTAGAGGGAAGAAAAAATTCCTCAACAGTGACACAGCGAAGGGGAAGTGGCGTCTTACTCAACAGGCATTTTATTGGGGGCTTTCCTAAAGAGTAAAGCAATTGTAAAGCGTGAACGTCACAGTCCAAGTGGTCCCCCCTATAGCTGGTTCAGAACAATGGGAAGCCCGGCCCAACAGAGGGCAGCAAGAAGTATGAACCGGGCTTCGGGTTTCATGTATCTATGGCATTAACAGGCCAACACTGGACTGAGTAACGCAGGTTGGCAGTTCTAACTCAGAGAAAGTTGTTTTCTGCTCCTACACTCTACTGGAATAGGCTCGATGGCAGTGGCTTGGCTTGGCTTTTTTTGTTTCAAGGAGTTAAGATGTGCCTGCAACAAAACCAGCAGCAAGAATAAACTGAGCATTATCATGGACATAACTCTACAAGTGTGAGAGTATTAAAAAAAAACCTGCCTTTATTGATAACACAGACTAGCCAGATATACACAATTGGGAGTGGCAGGAAACAGGGGAAAAACAAACACTCAAAAACAAAGACCACTAAAAGTACTAGGGGGAACAGAGAAACTTACCAAAAGTGATCCCACGTTCTGTTGGTCACTAGATTTCCTGTCCAGCTGTGAGATATTTCATGTGCAATAACCTCAAGAAAATAAATACGAGTGACTACTGGGACCATCTGTTCCCTTAACTTAAAACAATCCACCCTTGGCATTCTGTTCTTTCAAGTCCTCCATTGTTATTCAATGTTGTTGGGGGTTTTGGGCATCACTGCCCTCTAGTGGTTGGAGTAGGAGGCCCAGCCTTGCTGCTGCTGGATCTGAACCTCCAACCCAGTGGGCTGTAGTCCTGCGCACAACCACTACGCCACCAGGGCTCAGCCCAAAATATCATTGTGGGTTTGGGTTATTTTTTTTGTGTGTGGCAACACTGCCCTGGTGGGAGTAGGAAGCCCAGCCTTGCTCCTGGAGAGCTACTGCTGGATTTGAACCGTCAACCCTGTGGGCTGCAGTCCTGCACACAACCACTACGCCACCAGGGCTCAGTGATTCAATGTTTTAAAACATGAGCTGTGATACTCAAGAGAGGGGCCCTGGTGGCCTTGCAGGTCCCATGTTGGGCTGTTAACTGCAGGCTGAGTACTTTGAAACCACCAGGCGCATCTTGGAGAAAGGCCAGGTTTCTACTCCTGAAAAGACTTAGTCTTAGAAACCCACAGTCCAATAAGGTCGCTATGAGTTGGAATTGATTAGATCACAGTAAGGTTGCTTTTTTTGTTTTGTTTTTTCACGATATTCCATAATTGATTATATAACTATCATTTAATCAAGACAAAAATGCACGACTTAGTTAAAATAATAAAAACTTACTTTCTCAAACCAAGTTCACTGCCACTGAGGCAAGGTCAAATCCTAATGGGATGGGGTAGAACTATGGTGTCTAAGACGGTTTAACTCTTCATGGGAAGAGAAAGCTTCCTTGCTCTCCCACAGAGGGGCTGGTGTTTTAGAACTGCAGACCCTGAGTAACAGTCTGACACGTAAAATTCCATTGGAAAAAATTAGTAACCAGGAAAAGATCCAACAATAAATGTTCTCACTCTGCTATAAAATAAAATAGCAATATTTCACAAGAAACCCCAAATCATTTTCTTTAACATATCATCAACATAACAATGCAATGAGTATCTTAAAATCAATTGATTCAACACTCTTGAGAGTAAGACCATGATAAAAAGCCTTAACTTACATTGGAGAGTGACTTGTCACCAGCCTTAAACAAAAACACAGAAGAAAATTAGCTTGGTATTTCATTAATTCAATTAAACTTTACTGAACAGATGACTTCTGTCAAGTCTAGTAATTGCGCATCAGTGATCTACTGTGTTTCAAGCAATTCAAAGGAGATCACAAACATGATGTGTGGACTGTCATTAAAGAGCTGTAAGAGCCCTCGATACAATGATTTACAACAAACAAACAAACAAACGAGATCTGGAAAAACAACACAATTCTCTGGTTAACCCTGGGGAATTTTTCTATCATCAGGTTATATCTCTATTTCTCATTTCTTTCTCTTATTGCTTACAATATATTCAAGAAAAGGGACACTGGTTTCCTAAGTGCCCCGTAGTTTGTTTACTTAGCTGCGAACCTGGTTCTAACAAGTACTTAAAGTAGTTTACAAAGGCATTTAAAATAAGGGCTCTGTGGAAACACAGGGAATCCAGAACAGATAAACCCCTCAGCACCAATATTGACAGTAGCCATATCAGGAGGGGAAGGGGTATGTGTGTGTGGGCGGGGGGGTGGGGAGGAAACGATCTCAACCATCTACATACAACCCCCTCCCAGGGGGATGGATAACAGAAAAGTGGCTGAGACATTGGTCATTGAGACATGAAGCAATAATCATTTATAAATTATCAAGGGTTCATGAGTAAAGAGAGTGGGAGAGGGCGGAACAAAAATGAGAAGCTGATACCAAGGGCTCGAGCAGAAAGAGTTTTGAAAATGGCGGCAACAAATGTACAAATGTGCTTGGCACAATGGATGGCTAGATTGTGATGTGAAGAGTTGTATGAGCACCCCCCAAAATTAAAAAAGTGCTGTGGGTTAAATGGAAGGTCACTCGTTCAAATCCACCAGCCACTCACTCCACAGGAGAAAGATAAGGCCATCTGTTCCTACAAAGAGTACAGTTTCCGACACTACTCGGGACCGGGCACTAGACGTTTGAATCGACTCGAGAGCAATGGGTTTAGGTGGGATCTTTTGCTAACTTTAATGTGTCTGAATTCTTTTCTCTATCTGACACACTAAGGTTTTTGTTTTTTTGTTTGTTTGTTTGTTTGTTTTTACCAGGATTTGTATGGAAATGTGAAATCCCTGGGTGATGCAAATAGTCCACAGGTCTGGCTGCTAATGCAAAGGCTGGAGGTTTGAGTCCACCCAGACGTGTTTCGGAAGACAGACCTAGACATCTACTTGCAAAAAATCAGCCAGTAAAGACACATAAAGCACAGGGCTGCCTGCCAGGAGGCAGAATGAATTTCAGAGCAGCTGGTAACTAGGCTGAAAATGTCAATCTTATGGTTTCTTTATCTAGAAACAGACTTCATGAATGACTGACTGATTGTTGCATAGCCTCTTCCCTTCTTCAAGTCCCCAAATGGCTTGAACATAATATTCCCTCCCCACAAATGACCAATTAGTTCTTTCAAAAGATGACATGATGGAAACCACAAGAGTGAAATTAGAAATGGAAATTTTATGAATAAAGGAAAAGGGTTTCTTCTTACATTAGGTATCTACGGTTCTCTAAGTTCAAGCTTTTTTAAGTCTTAAATTTCCAGTGAAAAAATATTCACACTTACTAGTAGAGTAGGGGTGACAAACGTCAGACAAGGATTCTCCATGCCACCGTAAGGGAAGGAAGGCGGTAGGACCAGAAGGTCATATTGCCCCCACACATAGGGCCCTCCCAGATCTTCTGCAATTTGAAGCATTGACTCGGTCTGAAAGATGAATGTGTATATATTAGTATGTCTTCTTACTACAATACATTTCTTGTAAATATACATTGCTTTCTACCAAGTTTATGAATTGCTTCTCTCATTCATTAGCTATCACCAGTTCCAATACACGGTCACCCTGTGTACAAGGTAAACACTGCCCTCTCTCCACCACTGTCAGTCATTACGATGGAGGCCACTGTGTTACTCCATCTCCTTGAAGGCCTTCTACTATCCCCCGGGCGTCCTAGCATGATGTCCTTCTCCGGGGATGGACCCTTCTCACGACATCTCTAAAGTACCCGAGATAAAATCTCACCTATTGCACTTCTGAGGAACATTCTGGATGTACTTCCTCCTAGATGCATGTTTGTTCTTTTGCAGTCTGTATTTATTCAATATTCTTTGCAAACACTGTAATTCTAAGATACTAATTCTTCTCTGGTTTTTCTTATTCATTGTCCAACTTTCAAATGCATAAGAGGTGACTGAAAAGACCATGGGTTGGTAAAGAGTGCCTCAATCCTTAAGTTACATCTTTGCTCTCTGACATTTTAAAGAGTTCTTCTACAGAAGACTTGCCCAATGTTTTGATTTCTTGACTAGCTATTTTCAAGACACTGTGAGGACTTTTGTTTTCTTATATGGAGGCACAAACCATACTGAAAGCTGTCATCTTTGATCTTCATGGATAACCACTGTAAGTCCTCTTTACTCTGAGTAAGCAACGTTGTGTCATCTGTAGATTGCAAGGCTAATGTGCCTTCCTTTAAGCCTGATGCCATGTTCTTCTTCAGATAGTTCAGTTTCTCCAATTGTTTGCTCAGCATACAGGCTGATGAAGCATGGCACATGGCTACAACTCTGACCCACGTGTTCACTGGATATAAACCATTCAGTTTTCAAATTGCTGCTCCCTGGTCTACTTTCACCAAGGACTTCCACAAGGGCACAATTAGGTATTATGGAATTCCCATTGCTTATAATACTATCCAGTTGGTTATGACCTGCATAGTCAAATGCCTTTGCAGTCAAGAAAACACAAGCAAAACATCTTTTTGATACTTTCTACTTTCAGTCAAGATATTTGAGATCAACAGTTATATCCCTCATTCCAAGTGCACGTCTGAATCTAACCTGAACTTCTGGCAGCTCCCTGTCGATGTACTTCTGGAACTGTTGTTGGATGATGTGTAGCAGAAGTTTATTTTGATACTGACATTATTTGGTAATTTCTATATTCTCTTGGGTCCCTTTTCTTTGAAACCAGCAGAAATGTGGTGCCTTCCAGTGGGTAGGCTTGGTAGCCGCGTTCTGATTTTTTTTGACACAAAGTCGCATCATTAGTTTGTTAAATGTTTCAATTGATCTTTGGTCGATCAATTCCTTGTTTTTCACCACTGCCTTAGTAATATACTTTGCACTTCGGTATCATCCATTTTTGATCATACGCTACTTTCTAGAAATGGGTGAGTGTTGACTAATTTGTTTAAATGACGAGGTATATATTGCATGGTTTTGATGATTCCAATATTTTGCATGTATATGCTATTTTTTTTTCAATTCTTTCAGCTTGATATAGCACAGTGTGTTCTTTCCTTTTTGCCTTTCTAACTCCAGGTATTTGCACCTTCCATTTTAATACTTCTTTATCTTAAGGAGCCACTCTTTGTTCTGTTCAGGTTTTACTTTTCTTCAAGTCACCTTAACTTCTATGATTCAAAAGGAATTCTAAAGTCTCTTCTTACATTCATGTTTGTCTTTTCTTTCTTCCTTCCGCTTTGCTTTCTTTCTTCTGTCCCCTATGATCTTTTACATTCTTTATGTATGCTCTTGATGCCATTATGCAACTCTGGTCATTAGAGTTACATGAGTCAAATCTGTCCTAGTTATTAAGTCTCTAACTTCAAATGGGGTATATTTGATTTTGGACTCTCACAGACTTGGTCTTGCAAAATTCCACCCATTTGATCTC
Source organism: Nesogale talazaci (assembly GCA_004026705.1). Taxonomy (NCBI): domain Eukaryota; kingdom Metazoa; phylum Chordata; class Mammalia; order Afrosoricida; family Tenrecidae; genus Nesogale; species Nesogale talazaci. The sequence continues at coordinate 12,059 of PVJH01011074.1, read as the reverse complement.
AAGCATCATTTGTATTGCCAAGGCCCATTTTTCCAACTATTAGTCCTTCATCTTTCTTTTCAACTCTTGTACTTCAGTCACCCGCAATAATCAAAGCATCTTGATTGTAAGTTTGATGCCTTTCAGACTGAAGAAGTTGGAAGAATTCTTCAATTTCTTTATCACTGGTACTAGTGCTTACAGAAGAAATTTGAATAGTTTTATTAATTGGTCTTCATTAAAGGCATATGGGTATTATACCATGGCAGCATGGTATTTCAAAACAGATCTTGAAATGTTCTTTTGATGATGAATCGGATGCCATTCCTCTTAAAAATGTCATTCCTAGCATAGGAAGCTATGATTGTTAGGCTCAAAATGGCCAATGCCAGTCCATTTCAACAGACTAAATATGAGCCAAATAATGACCTTTATGGATTCCATTTCATTTTTGATGAAATTTCCAATTTCCCTAGATTCCTACCTTGTACATTACATTCTGATTATTGATGGATGTTTACCACCGTTTCTTCTCATTATGACTTATGCCCTATAAGCAAATTAAAATCTCCCAACTTTCACTTCATCCATGCCATTAAGGTAAACTCTACGTTGAGAAAATAGCCTTCCCCAGTTATATGCTAAGTTGTCTTTGAATATGGGGGTCCTCTTCCAGCATTCTATTGGACAAGGTTCTCAGTAGCTAATTTTTCATAAGGGAACAACTTCTTCCTTCCTAGACTGTCTCAGCATGGAAGTTACACTGAAACCTGGTTCACATAAGTGACCCAGCTCGCATTTGAAATACTAGTTACATGGCTTCCTCCATCACAAAAAGGCTACCACAATAGAACAAAATGATAGAAGCATCTGCTTTTACCAGAAATGCTATCACTTCCTATGAATTGACTATATATAAAATAAGATATAGTTTACTCTCCTGCAACACCACTTAAAAGTATTTCAGTCACTCAAAATCTGAAATTTACGGGCTGAGCCCCGGTGGCGTAAGTGGTTGAGTGCGGAACTGCAGCCCGCAGGCTTGGCGGTTCAAATCCAGCGGCGGCTGGGTAGCGCCCAGGATCACCAGAGGCAGTGATGCCCACCAAAAAAAAAAAAAAAAAATCTGAAATTTACTGTTTACCACAATTGTTTTTAAAAGGATTGACTTGTGACCAACCTCAGAAAACTCATAAGCAGACTTCTCTATCTGCTCTTTCTCAGACCATACCAATGTTCTTGGGCCAATTTGCCTGCAAAATAAAATTAAACTTGTTAATAAAATGGAAGTTGAACCCAACTTAACTCACTAGATTCCAGGAAAGGTTTAAAGCACTATGCATAAACTCATGCAGTGGGAGCAACACTTACCAGGTGCTTGTGGAAAAGGGGAGGGGGCCCTGGAGGTACCATGGGACTGCTAACCATTGGGTCTGTGGTTCAAACTCACCACTCACTCACTGCAGGGGACAAAGATGAAGCTGGGTATTGCCTTCTGCTCGTGGAGTCTCCACAGAGCAGGCCTAGTCTGTCCTCTAGAGCTGCTGGGTTGGAACCGCTCCAAGACTATAGTAGTTACATAGTTATACGTCAACTTGAAGAGGATATAAAAGTGTAGGGGTGGGGACTGAGCCCCGATGGCCTAATGGTTGAGTGCAGGACTGCGGCCCATTGGCTTGGTGGTTCAAATTCAGCAGCAGCTATCCAGGAGAAAGGCTGGGTAGCTCCCAAGACCACCAGATGGCAGTGATGCAAAAAAAAAAAAAAAAGTGTAGGGGTGGTATACAACCTGTCCCATCAGGTCAGTCAGAGGGCTCCTCCATGTGGACAAAGCCTTCTAATAAGGCAGGCCCTGGGAACCTCCCCCCACCACCCCCACTGTGAATTTACCTTCCTGAAGGCTGACTCTGATTGCTGCCAGAACCCTGTGATGCATTCACATCATTGGATTCGCAAGACTTTGCACCCACCGCTCTGTGATCTTCTTGCATTCTGCATCATTGCCTGTGGCTGTCTCTCTGAAGGGGGCCTTACCGTACAGACTAGCAGACAATTTAGGGACATGAGTTGGGCTGAGCTTTCTTGATACTTAACTACTTCTTGATAGGATTCGTTCTTAAACAAGGATGCCTGTCACTGGGGACGGTCATTTTCATGGTGCTGCTGCTGTTGGCCGTTACCACCAAGCGGACCCCGACACCTGGCAACCTGTAGTCGGGCCCCTAGGCTCCCGAGGCTGTGATATTTTGGAAGCAGACCACCAGATTAGTCTTGCAAGGTACCTTTGGGTAGGCTTGGCTCATGGGCTCATGGGCTCATGGGCTCTGAGCCGTCAGGGACTCCACATCTTAACTGCCTTGGAATGCGGCCCCAGAGAGCCAGTGATGTCTAGTGCAGTGATCCCTTCCTTGGGGAATTTGCTACAAGACCTGCTTTGAGTGAGTAGGTCTTGGAGAGGACCCGAGATTTGCATTTCTAACTAACACCCAGTGATGCCCAAGCCCCTGAGTGCCCAGTGAGTGACAGCTTGCCTCAGTGCCATCCAATGTGAACTTACCGACAGGCACAAATGTGAGCCGCACAGGTTAATTTTAAATGGCCTCATGCCACATTTTAAAAAACAAAGCAGATGAAATTCTTTTGAAAAAGCAATTCTGAGTTGACTAAAATATGATCATTTTAACATGTAATCTACACAATCATCATTAATGACATAGTTTTCACTTTTCTTACTAAGTCTCTAGCAACGTGGTGAACATTTTCCACGTCACAGCCCCTTTCTCTGTGGATTAGCCTGAGTTTCAGGCACTCGTAGCTTCCCGTGGTTGGTTGGTGGACAGCACAGGCCCCTGTTGCCTGGGCTCTGATGTCAGATGGTGTGGCGGAGGGAAGTTTTGGAAGACAGCTCTTCTCTCCAAGTCTCTAACTCCCCGCAAATGATTGGGTGGGACCATGCAAATAGAGTGTGCAAAACACTAGTAGAGGGAACTGGTCAGTTTTAGTTGCTATGCCCTTGGCTAGAAAAATGAGGCATCTTAGAAGACAGAAAGAGAACTCTCAGAACCATCCAGGATGAAGAGCCATCAGTCGGACACATTCAAAATCCATGACTAAAGCGGCAGAAGTACAGCGGCCATGGCATGCCGAGACCAGAAGCCAAAAAGACCATGAAACAGAGGGGCACCAAGACTGAGAGACTACAAGGTAGTCTTTCTGGCTCAGAGATGGAGACAGAGGCCACAGGACCTAGCGACTGAGAGGCTGACAACCGGAGGCAGACATGGCTGCTGGCGGAGGAGAGCTATTGCTGTGGACCAAAGGCTGGTTCTGTCACCTGCCTGGCTGTGTGACTGACAATTAGTACAACTCCCTGAGTGTCAGCTTCTTCATTGGCAGACTACAGAAAGAAAATAATAGTATACGCTCGGTTGAATTGTGAGGATTCTGTGAGCTAATACACAATGCACTGGACCTGGCTTGTCAGCTGCTGTTGCAAAGAAAACTAGGTGCTTTAGATATGCAAGGTCTGTTAACCTTTACCACATTCCTCTTACATACATATTGTGATGTCTGCTTTCCAGGTGACTAGACAACGCAAACACGGCGAGGTTACGGGGTTGTCCAAGATTTGGCGAGCAACTGCTGAAGCTGGAATGGGAACCTGGGTTTGCCCAACTTGTCTATCATAGGCACAGCTCCACAACTTAACAGAGTGCTCAGTTTCAGTCATTTAGACAGAAGAACAAACAGATCATTATAAAAGGAAGAGGGCATTGAGTAAACACTTTCTTTCATTTCTCTCCCATTAACCACCTTGTGAGGAAAGGCAGAAATATGTTAACTTTGAGGACGAGAAAATAGAAGGTCCACAAAGTGACTTGTTTAAGCTTATGTCAGAACGCCGATCTTTAACTAAAAGCTAGAAGTATGTTCATTCCACAATACCGTATGGGATGATTAACAGATATTTTTACATTTAACTGGGCCTACATTTTAGAATTACATTGGAATGTTTGTCAAATTAAAATGGACTCTCTTGGTATTAAATCGCATCTCTTGTGGCCGTGGCTGTTGGGTGCCTTCAGGCGGTGACCCTGTGGACAGGGTGCTGTCTGGTCTCGTTCCCTGCTCACAACTTCTGTTGGCGGCCATTGTTGCAGCCACTCAGTCACTCGTCTCGCAGAGGTCTTTCATCTCTCTAATTGACATGAGAACTTTGAATAATATCTCGATGAGGTGCTCAAACACTCACCTGCTTTCCAAAGCTCCCACAACTAAAGCAATCAGGTAGCAGGGTATGGGAACCTAGAGGGAACAAGAAACACACACATGCTCCAATCAGTGCTCTAGAAGCTTCAAGAATAAAAGACAATTCAATTGAAAATGAAGGCCATCCCTTGCCAAGTCTCCAAACATTGGTATGCATGACTTTCCTTCCCAAGCGGCTCTCATTTGTAAGAGCACAAAAAGTTCAAGTACAACATTTACCCCTGTTTTATTCTACCAGGAAAGGAAAAGGGCCAGTATGTGCAAAGTATGGCGGCACATAGTATTACAAGGTTCATTTAAAGCACTTCTCGCAAATTAGCCTAGAAGGTGGCAACAGTGATTTATTCTTTTCCTTAGGTTTTAAAACAGGCCCCAGCCAAGATGACTGTCATGAAGTCAATTCTGAAGCTGAGTGGCCCTACAGGAGAGGGGGTTTCCTGTGACTCTTGATTGAGAGTAGAAAACCTCATCCTCTCTCACAGTGCAACCAGTGGCTTTTGAACTGTTGACCTTGAGAATGCATAACCCATTCACTGCCAGTGCTCCCCACATTAACACATTACTGGAATACACTCTAGCAATACACAAAGTTCAGCAATCTTCAGTGAGCGCCTAAGTTTTGGAAAAGGAGGCCCAGTGGACTACACGTGGGGATACCAACTGCAAGCCTTCCAGTTGGAGACCACCAGAACCCCTAGGGGGAAAGGTGAGGTAGTGTGACAGCCCCAGAAACCCACAGGGACAGTTCTATTCTGTCCTAGGTGCGTCAGGATTGACTTAGTGGGACTGAGTTTTGTAGGTAACGGGAAAGAAGCCCAGGACCAGTGTAGCAGATTATAAACTGGGCTGCCAACCACAAGGCCGGTGGTTTACTCTAGGGAGTAATTCAATTCTTTCTTTGGGGGTCACTTTAAGTTGGAACCATCTCCCTGGCAACAGGAGCTTCTGGAAGTCTGGAACTGATTTTCTTGGGTTTGGGGTATTTTTCCCCCCTTGGGCTTTAAGAAGCCAAGTGCCCACTGTGGTTCACATAGGTATTCTGTTACAATGAATCCAAAAAGATACAGATAGTCCTGAACATGCGTACGCACACACACACATATACACACACATCTGAAGTAAAGATACATGGAAGCTTTAACTGAAAGGATCATGGGAAAGATTATAGGAGAGACCAGTCTTCCATTTGTTCTCTCCGCCCAGTGACAGTCCTGCCAGTCTGAGCAGATGAAAGGGTATCCTCAACAAGCAGAAGCTTGCTACAGACTAGAGTGGAGGGGGGGAAGTGGAGTCAGCGCTCCCCCTGGTGCGACACTTATCCAGCAACCCCTCACAGGCATACAACACCCTCTGGAAGTGGAAAGAAAAACTTTGAAAGGTATAAAAGAAAAAAGCACCAAAACGAAACAAAGCCAAAACCTATTTTTCAAAAACTGGATTCAGACTCCTTTTAGTTTATCACCAACTGAAACAACCCGGCGCCCCGCTGTCTTACCTTCTGACTGAATCTGTAGATCTTCTGGCTTGGGTCCTCGGGGTGCGGAGCGTCTCCATCACGAATAGCGCTCATCAGCGCCACCAGTTCTTTGGGAACAGACACCTAACAGCAACAAAAAGCAATGTCCAGTTACAAACAGAAGCTTTTATGTATCTTAAAATACATACATAAAATTACTTTGTTGTTGCTGTTGTTAATGGTATCCATTTTCCTTTTCTTATCCTTAGTGTTCTAGACAAAACCCAAACTCGTTGCCATCCAGGTAAATCTGCCTGGTAGCAAGTCTATAAGTGGACCTGCCCTTGTGTGTTTCTAAGCCGCGTCTTTCTCCTCAGGAACTGGTGGTTTTAAACTGTTAACCTTATGGTTAACAGCCCAATGCACACCAGGGTCCCGGAGTTCAGGACAGCATCCCCAAATGAGGCCCACAGTCTTTTGTTTACTTATTCCAGACAGAATTTAAGTAAAATACCGCCAGCTGTAAAAATGTAACATTCTCTGTTTATCAATGATGGCACATGCACTTGCAGGGGTTAGGAATTGGGTGGCAGTTACCTCTGCACTATAGGTTAACTTCACCGATGGAGTGTCCTGGCAGGGAAGGATGGCTCGGCAGTGGATGGCCTACAAGGGGAGGAGAAAATCAGAAATCACTCTGCTGTCATAAAATCATCAGTAAGAAAGCATTACGATTGCAGTATTGTTGCTGGGTATGCTCTTTTAAAAATATCTACTGTACATGAATATGGATATGGGGAGAATTGTATGTGCTAGCTAGTTGGCTAGTTGGAAATTTAGTAAATGTTTAAAGCAGTGAGTTTCTTTATTAGCAAAATCCGTCTTTCCTTCCGCCTCAGAAAATGGTCTGATTCTTCTTATCCTTGTATTGATACACCTAACACACTGCCACCCAGTGATTCTGATGGCCTTGGACTACATGGTTTTAAAGTGAAAATGAAAACAGTTTAAACTGCATCATTTTAAAGGTGTATTTAGTGTTTATGGAAGATGTCCATGTTTAAATTTGTAAGGAGTCAGATTTGTAAATCAGTAAAGAACTGGAAAAGCATTACACCAAACTCAATGGTGGTTTCCTCAGGGAGAAGGCAGGGAAAAAGGACCTTTGATTTCTCACTTACTTACTGTTAGTATTTTTTTTAATAAAATAATTCTATTACTTCTGCTGCAGTCATTTTTTTCCCTTTTCAATTTTTTATGACCATTTTTTGAGTAACCACTCTATGCCAAGGTTCAGTACCAGCTGCTGATACTATAAATCTATTTACATTACACACCATACCCTGCATAGCCCCATCTACATAGCCCAAGTGGAAGAAATTTATTTTTAATACAATATATTAACATGTTAATACTAATATATAAGTATATTTCTTTAAAATATAGAATACATGAAAACTCTGCAAGACCCACATATCCATAAGACCACTGGTTCATTTTCCTTCATTAAACTGTATGATCAATTTTTTGTACAATAAATCATGCCAGTGTCCTTTTTACCTGGCACTGACTAAAGAGATACGGGTGTTCCTTCCCAGAAGTTTGTTCAGGAGTGAGCCACTGAAGAGCAGTTGATTTTGGAGATGTCTCAAAATTAATTTCTATCACCACTTCTTGATTTCTATAAACAACAAACAAAATAGGTTACTAGGATACAAATCCACCTTCGGGGACAAGTGAAAGATACCTACAATTTGCATGCATAATATAGCAGAAGTATAACATGAACAATACTATAGATGACCAACCCTGCCAACTGCTATGGGAGCCTTAACAGGAACTAAGATTAGTCAGATATCCGTGTGACATCTTTTTGGCAGTGGGAAAGTGAGAGAAACACTGTTAGATCCTCAATAGCTTCAGTTGGTCTTATCCCAGATAGAAATGGGATTACATTAAAAAATTGAGTGTAACCAATTAGCAATTTTTAAATCATTATATTGGGGTTCCTACATCGTTTTCAATAATACAAAAATACATATACTTTGTCAAGCACCTTCACATGCCTGCTGCCATTATCATACTCCAAATATCTGCTTTTCCACTTGAATCTTTGATATCAGCTTCTCATCCTTTCCAGGGCCTCTGCCCTTGCTTCCCCCTCCCCCCCCAACCCTCAATACTTCATAAATTATTATTGTTGTCATATCTTACACTGCCCGACATCTCCCCTCCCCCACTCCTCCAATGTCTGTCCTCCAGATAGGAGGTTATGTGTAGATCCTTGTAGTTGGCTCCCTCTCTCTACCCCACCTTCTCTCCACCCATCCGGCAACTCCACTCAGCACTGGCCCCGAGGGGTTCATCTGTCCTGGGTTCCCTGTATTTCCAGTTCTCATCTCTACCAGTGTACCTCCTCCAGTCTAACTGGATTTGTAAGGACCATGATAGTTGGGGGATGGAAGCCTTCAGGAACTAGAGGAAAGCTGTAAGCTTCATCGCTACCTCACTGCCCCTTGACTGGCCTGTCTCCTCCCTGAGACTCCCGTGTAAGGGGGGTGTCCAATTGCTCACCAAGTGGGCCTTGGGTTCCCATCCTGCTCTCCCCCTCATTCGTGGTGATATGGTTCTTGTTCTTTGATGTTTGATACCTGCTCCCTTCGGCCCCTCTTGATCACACAGGTTGGTGCACTTTTTCCATGTGGGCTTTGCTGCTTCTGTGCTAAACAGCCACTCATTTATCTTCAAGCCTTTAAGACCCCAGACACTTTATCATTTGGTAGCTGAGCACCATCAGCTTCTCCACTCTGCTTGCCTCTGCACCCATTTGTCTTCAGCGATCATATCGGGAAGGTGGGCACATATTGATATGATTTTTGTTCTTTGACAATTAGCAACTTTTGACTTCAAGTTTGTGCCTGTTGAATCTAAAAATAAAATGCTTCCAACTCTGTTTCTCTTTTTAAAAATTGCTTATTTTTGATTTGCGCTGTCTTTTATAAAAATCAGTCTGAGGTTGGAAATAACAAAAACTGTGTCTTCATTCTAGGTGGCTTGAGAAGCACTGATGGGGAGGGAATAGTGAGGAGCCGATGTCCTCCTAGTAACACTCAGAGGTGCTGTGCACATGGGTAAATCACCTGACCTTCCTAAGCCAGTTTCTTCCTCTGTGGATTGGGGCGAGTTTTACCTACCTCCTCTATTGTGCTGGGGGATTTCCTTTCCCTTTAATAAAGGAGGAGAGAGGGCAGCAAAACACTGGCCACTGAAAGGTAGGGGTAGTTCACCCTTGCTCTAGGCCAAGGGTTCTCTCACTTCCCCTCCTTCTTCGGCAAACCCAAGGAATGAATATACTCCCCACAGGACAATTATGGCGACCAATATCTTGAGGCGGTATTTTTCTGAGGTTCTCTTTCCTCATTTGTAAGTTGTAGAGCATACCCTACAAAGCTGCTGGAAGGTTTAAATGTAAGTATCTAAAGTGCTCATCCTAGGAGTGGCGTAGCTATGTTTCTATGTTTTGCCATGGTTGTTATTCCTTTAACGAAACTGGGCAAGGGAAAAGACGCATGCCTTGTAAAAGTTTCCCAGGTGATTTGAGAAGGCTGCTTAAGAGGCATGTCCCATGACCGTTATAGTTAGTTAAAAAAAAAAAAAAAAAAAGGTTATGTAAAAAGTAGCAGCTACATAAAATAAGGTCAGTCTTGAGTATTTTACCTAGAAAATTTATTTTGTATCTTAAAAAACAAAACATTGCCATGACTTCAATCCCAACTCAGAACCACCCTATAAAGCAGAGAAGAACTGCCTCCAAGGGTGCCCGCGACTGTAAATCTCTTTGGAAGCAGACTGCCACCTCTTTCTCCCACCGAGCGGCTTCTGCGTTCACACCACTGACCTGTTGGCTAGCAGCTCCGCACTGAGGCACTGCTCCACCAAAGGTCCTTTTAGAATATTCAACAGTCACTGGAGGTTTCAATCTGAACAAAAGTTCAGTGGGAGCAGTGTTCCAATCACTACATGTACTCACAGTCCATACACACACATATGTTAAGGAAAACATTGTTTAAAGAATTAAAAACACATTGTCCCCATTATTCAACTCTAAAGGAGAAAGGTAACATTCATACTTGCTCAGAGGAACTGGGAGGGAGATTTCCATTGGCGATCCTTTGTAACTCTGACATTCTCCAAGAGCATACTTTACTTCTTGTCCATTGATGACCACTTTTTCTATTGTAAGGTCTTTTGTATCCAAAGTCTAAAATTAAATGAGTACTTTTAAATGAGGAGAGAATGTCAGATGAAGATAGGACTTTTCCACAATTGTATCTTCTCCAGAATATTAAGCAAATATTAGAAACTTATTTGGGGTGAGCATGCTACCATGAAATGTGTCTGTCTCCATTATTTCTCTCTTTCAGATTCTCTATGACTTGACTATAATCTTTATTAATTTTCGATGTACAATTGCACCTAAAGCACCCAAGATGATATGTTAGAGGTTGGTTCCTCTGACGAGGGAATGGTTCCAACGAGGGAAAATCGAGGTTAGTTAAATGTAGTGATTAGCAAGTAGAACTAGTGGCTTACAGGGAGTAAACTACAGAACGAAGTACCCGGAATGTAAGGAGTCAAAAAGGTGATGTAGGTTCATCTCTCAGACCTTCCTGAAAATTACTGAGTCTTAGGATTTGCCCATATATTGTTATTTGCTGTCAGTTGCTGTCAAGTTAATTCCGAGGCCCTGGGTGTGCATAGGAGGTAGTCCTACTCCATTGGACTTCCTGAGGCGTGATCTCTAGGAAGCAGATTATCAGGCCTGTCTTCCGCAGCACCAGCTAGTCACACAAATGCTGAGCTCGAAGTAAAACCCAAATCTAAATTAAAACCTTTGTTTTAATTTTTTGTAAATGCTTTGAAAATGCTCTGGTTTTAAAAACCTCACCTATCACTTAAAAGTCTTTCACCCTTAACCCATAATACACTTTACCATATATTCTACCCCAGAATTCATAATGTCCAACTGCTACATTGTCAAAGTTAAGACAGACCTTGGCACTCTTGAGGCAATTAAGTACATATACACCTAGGAAAAGTCTGACAGGATTTGGCAGCACTGCCCAAAGGAACCTATGAAGGGTTAGAAAACCGTATCTACTTGCTAAAGTATTTGGTTTAAGAACAATTGTTTTAAGCAGCAAAGCAGTGACACCAACCGTCTCTAAACCCTTCCCATCATCTCTCAACTCACTTCTTGATCCAGTGCCACAGCGCTGTTTCCAAATAAACCCCAATAAACCTGGCACATTACCGTATATACTAGAGTATAAGTCCACTCGAATATCAGCTGAGGCATCCAACTTTACCATAAAACTGCATTAAAAATGTGCTGAGAAACTCGACTTATACATATGTATATATTGTACTTTAAAACTTTACTTGATCCTTCTGTCCATCTAGACAATGATCCTGTTTTTCCTTCCTTCCTTCCTTTCTTACATTCAAGTAGCATACCAAGTTTCAAGAAGGGCTGCTCAACCACAAGGTCATCTGTTCAAAATCACTGGCTCCCAGCAACTCTGCGAGAAGAGGGCTACCTGCGCCCAGAAAGATGGACAGCCTTGGAAACCCTAAAGTGATTCTTCTTGGCCCTCTAGGGGCTCTCAGGTGGACATGGTAATCACGCTTTTTTTCCCTTCTTTTTCCTTCCTTAGACTCCAAGGGCAATCTATGGCTGCTGCTTTTACTTCTTCATTGCTCACTCCCCTTCCTTTACCTCTCTGTGCTCCTCCACTACTGAAAAGCAGCCTTTTCTGTCCAATGAACGTCACCTCCGATTGCTTCTCGGCCTTTTGGCTACGATCAAGTGTAGAACTTGACCTCTGTTGACTCATAGCGCTTACAGCTCATATTTGCTTGAAGTCCTTTCCTTGGCTTTTGTGTCAACTTGGTGAAGCTGTGGTTTCCAGTTGTTTGACCAAACATAGTCAAGTTGCTTTCACGGACCAGTGATGTGTTAAAACCAGTTAGATTCAAGTAAAGAAAATTACCTTCTGTGGTAAAAATTTCTTTAAATTAATACCAGACTAGTCTGACGAAGTAGGGAGATTAAAGATGTTCCAAATGTCCAACTTTTCCAAAATGCTATTAAGTGCACTTCTCCCTCACTTCTCCCTTAAGGAAATTCCTTCCCTGTCGCACATCTAGAAACTTTAAGAAAATGTCTCATGTGGTTGTGTTGTTATTCAATTCAAAATCCAAAGGTCAGGCAGGAGCCAGAGTGACCCCACAGAGTAGACCTGCCCCTGTGGTTTTCCAACATTGTGAATCTTTATGAGAGAAGAAAGCATCA
>PVJH01011073.1:0-70557 GCA_004026705.1 Nesogale talazaci | reverse complement strand
TAAGAGAAAGGTGGGAGGAGAAAGGAGAACTGATTACAAGGATCAACTATGACCTCCCTCCCAGGGGGATGAACAACAGAAAAGTGGGTGAAGGATGACAAAGGATGATGTAAGATATGAAAATAATAATCTATAACTTATCAAGGGTTCATTAGGGAGGGAGGGGGAGAGAAAATGAGGAGCTGATAACAAGGGTTCAAGTGGAAAGAAAATGCTTTGAAAAGGATATGGCAACATATGTTCAAATATGCTTAACACAATGGATGAATGTATGGATTGTGATAAGAGATGTAAGAGTTTCAAATAAAAGTATTTAATTAAAAATATCAGAACACCCACACAAAGAGAGAGAGAGAGAGAGAGAGAGAGAGAGAGAGAGAGAGAGAGAGAGAAAGAGTAAGAGAAAAGAGCTAGAAATGGAGTGTGCCCTTTAGATACTGAGATTCTAGCACACAGAACCTCCTTGATCCAGGGGACAATTTTGATAGCAAAGAAGCAAAAGCAACAACAGCAGAACCAGAGCATGAGACAGTGGTGGACTGACCACCCTACTGAGCCAGTGAAGCTGAGTGCTTTGGGAGGCAGTTGTATGGAGTGGAGCACCTTTGGGCACTTAACTGGAGAAGCAGGGTTTGCTGACTATGAACCTGCAGTTGAATGCCCTCTAGTTGGACCTTACAATGGAGTAACATACCCTTTGGGTCACTCATGGTAGATCTAGTAGAGCTTTGTCTTATTGTCCAAGCAGGTCAACGGCCAGGGCAAGAGGCTGAGGGCCAGAGCGAGGCCTGTCTGTAGGCACTGCAGAGAAGACACTGAACAACTGTATCCTGAGCATTTCTCCCCTGCATTGTAACCTGTTTACTTCCCCAATAGACTCCACAATGGTGAGCATCATCTGTGAGTTCTATGTGGTCCATTAGCATGAATTATAGAGCCCACCTGAAAAGTACACGAGTCCGGTGGGAGACAGAGCAAAAAAAAAAAAAAAAAAAAAAAAACAGTCGAGAGAGCTGTGGGAGACAGTCCACATTGCTTGGAGGGTATAAGCACCAGAAGCTGTATCTTTGTTCCCACTGCCACATCAAATGTGAGTAGTGCTCTCTGGGCCTGTGTTAAGCTAAACTCAGTCTTCCATGAGGAGTTTAAACTCTGAAATTAAACAGATCCCTGAGCAAAGTTGGGCTGTTCTGCTTCCTACTTCGTCATCTTGAGCAGGTGTGACCATCCTCAGGTTCAGTTTTCTCCTCTGTAAGATAGTGATCTTGACATGCCTGCTTTCAGGGTTCATATGATCTACGAGTGGAAATAGTACAGTGACTGGTAAGGGATCACTACCTACACATAGTAGTTGCATAATTTCATGTCAATTTGATAAGCAGAGTGAAGGGATAGAGTGTAGACTATCATTCGTGTCACAGCCTGATGATGCCTCCTAGTTGGCATGACCTTCTCATGAGTGTTCTTGGAACTTCCTCCCTGGAGGAGGGCCACTCCCTTGTTCTGTTAGACCTTCCTGTTGACAAGCCTCATGGAGCCACACTAAAAGCAGTCAAAGCCCTGAAGATGCGTCCATGGCCATTGAATCCATAGAACTTTCCACTCACTGGTCTGTGACCAACCTGCATTCAGCATAATTGCGTGTGCTGTGTGAATCTGAAAAGGAATTCATGGGCTATTGTGGGAAATATGGGCTAATATCAAACTTATAGATTTGATCTGGGCTGGGTTGTTTTATTGATGCATAATTACTTCTTGATATAAAGTTCTCTCTTCCACATATATAAGTGTCTCTGAATTTGTTTCTCTAGTCAACCAGATGAACACACTGGGGAATGTTTTAATGATAATTAGCAATAGCTATGGTGGTACAAACCCACTGCCATTTAGTGGATTTTAACTCATAGCCACCCTATCTGTATACAGTTCCTGAGGCTGTAAATATATATTTAGAAATAAACTTATTTCCTCTCAATCTATTAGGCCTTAAGTCTGAATTCAGAACACTGGCTACAGGGGAAGACTTTCACTGTCACATTGTGGGAATATTACTCCTTTGTCTCCTTTCAAAATGTTTCTTGGAAAGTCTCCATGTTTGCAGGCATTAGTTTCCCTCTAGGAGGGAGGTTCTCAGCACATGAACCCAGAATCCAAAGTATATTCTTTGCTTGCAGCTTTTCTGTCTTGGTGGTAGCAGGTCCCTCTTTCCCTGTTTATTTCTTTCTCCTTTTGTAAAATAAGAGATGATGCAAGCTCCACCCCAGGAAAGTGCCTCTTTTAAAAAAATATTTTAGGGCTGAGCCCCAGGGGCGTAAGTGGTTGAGTACAGGACTGTGGCCCGCGGGCTTGGCAGTTCAAATCCAGCAGTGACTCTCAGAAGCAGTGCTGGGTAGCTCCCATGACCATGATGCAGTGATGTCTCCCCCACCCCGCAAAAAAAAAAAAAAGAATATAAAAAAAAATATTTTATTGGTATATAATTCACATAACATACACACTAACATACACATCAGTAGTTCAATCATATTAAGGTGGTGCATTCATCACCACAATCAATTTCAGAACATTTTTTTCCTCATTGTCATTGCTGCTAGCTCTCCATTTCCACCTGACTTCCTCTACCATAGCTTCTAGGTAGTTATGAATATGATTCCTTTCTCTATAGATTTACTATCCTGGATTTCATAAGCAGAAAATGGGACAAAATACCAACAGAAACCAAGTACAATTAATGACAAAACAAAAACTTCAAAAAGAAAGCAGAAAACCTTTAAAACAAAAACAACTTTAGTATTGGTTCAAATGGCGATCAAATACTATAAGATGTTACATTTTAACTTAACTACATCTGCCCTAATTGACTTAAAATGCTTTCTGCCTGACAGCAAGACTATTCACATTCCTCAGGTGTGATCAGAGGGAAATCCATGGGGGATTAATCTGCATGGAAACCCTGAAAATGGATTTTGGGCTTCTACTGACATCCATAGCCTTCTACAAACCTGGTATTCAGAATTTAAGCTCTGATATTGTTCCCTCTTCTGGATTAGGGTTTTATTATTTACAATCCTTAGGTCACACAGGCTGATGTATTTCTCCCATGTGGACTTTGTTGATGTTGAGGCTGTAAATGTTTCAGGAAACATCATTTGGTGGGATTGAACTACTGACGTTACTGTCAACACTACAGGGTTCCTTAGTAACAAAAAAGCAATTATCTGATTACAGTATACATGGGCCCTGTGTTGGAGATCCAGACATTTAATAAAACTGAAAGTGGGACCCCACTAGAGTAAGGTGACCAGATGCCCCGTTTTTTTTAAAAACAATTTAACAACATCCCATGGCGTTTTAAAATTAAAATAAATATATTATTTCTTTTTAAAAAAATTTTTTTAGGCATCACTGCCCTCTGGTGGTGGGAGTAGGAGGCTCAGCCTTTGCTCCTGTGAGCTGGAATTGAATCTCCATCCCAGTGGGCCGCAGTCGCGCACACAACCACTATGCCACTGGGGCTCAGCTAAAACAAATATATTACAATACTGTTTTTGCAGTCTATGAACATTTTTGTTGCTCCAGATAGACCAAATTTTTAATCAAGGAACACTTCCCTCCTCTGCCCCCGGGTCAATGGTGTCCTGCTTAAAATCTGGTCACTTTACGAGGTGTGTGACCCAGGACTTCAAATTGGAAGTGCTAGTGTGCCTTCAACTCAGGGTCATGATTGGTACTAGACCTGGTGTCCTCACCCTTGAATGTGTACAGAGGTCACCTGTTGGGCCTTGTAAAAATATAGGCTATGGCCCCATCTCAAATCTTCTGGTAGTAGGTCTGGGGTAGGGACAGGGCTCCAGTACATGTTTAAATGAGTTCCCCAGGTAACAAAGATGCACATTTAGCTTGGAGCACCACTACCTTGGAGGGGTGTATGTGAGCATCCCGCGAGAGATGGGAGAAGATAAGGCTTGAGCATCCAGAATCAGGAATATAATGGGCACTGTTGGTTTCCTACCCAACAGTTACCCTTCTTCCTTCATACTTGCTAATGGGGCACCAATTTAGTTTGGATCATGGTGGCTATGATGTTGTACTCTAGCACAGCCCTGGGAGTGAATCATAACTGGCCAAAGTCGATCAAGCTTCTCCTTCCCCCCAGTTGGTTTGGGTAAGAGTATGTGATGACTGATGACAAAGAGAAGGGAGAGGCTTGCTGCGAATGGGTTATTTCCAATGATCAGGTTAAATGGTAAGAGAGAAACACTCCCTTTTCTATCTCGTAGTCAGCTTGTGAGATGTAACAATGGAGCAGCCATCTTTGAAAGATGATGGAGCCAGCCTTGAAAGACAGGCCAGCACACCAAAGATGGTACTCTGAGAGAGGTCAAAATAATGTGTCCCTGAAGGAAGGGGTCACTCTCCTTCTGGTTATAAGGAATAAAGGATGTCTAAAGGAGACTCTTTTCAATCTTGACTTAGGGCCTGAATTGAAATTAGTCCTCCACCTCCAACATCTATCATCCCTCATGCATCATATAAAGGGTGATGATAAGCTAGGGTTTCTTTCTCTACCTCAGCATTGTTGCCATTCTGGACTGGATAATTCCTCATGTGGCACTGGCTGTGCATTACAGAATGTTTAATTACCTTTCCCTCTACCCACTGGAAGCCAAATAGCACTGTGTGATAGTTAAAGTTTATTGTGCCCAACCTCACCAATGAACACACGTGAGATTAATTGAAGGGCAGAGAGATAAATTGCTCTATGAGAATCGCCTCTCCTGTCTCTTGTTCTCTCATGTGTAGTATCCTTAGCCAGTTCCCTGCTTCAGCTGGTAAGGCTCCCATCCTGTGAGGTACCCCTGAGGAGAAACCACATGAATTTACCCTGACAGAGCCCTGGGTACTGGAGCAGCTGCATCAAGATCCCTGCCAGTGCTGAAATGCTTATGTGCTCACTGATTAGGCGTTTTTCCTACAGTTGGCATCCTTAAATGTGTTTTGTGAGATGGAGGAGGACATTGCAGATCAGTTTGGGACATATGAACTAATGTTGGATTTATGGGCTTGGACAGCACTGAGTTGGCATGCTTTCTTAATGTGCATTTACCCTTTATTAAAAATCTTTCATAAAATTTGAGTATCTATGAATTTTGTTTCTCTAGTCTACTCAGATGAACTCACACTGTTTCCCCAGGAGACAATTTAAAATGTTTCCAGTCATTGCCAAATATCTCCTGTCTGAGAGCCACTGTTCCATAGAACTTGTAAGGAGAAGCCACAGCCCTGTGCTGCAACTATCACTGCATTCAGCCCATGTTCAAGGACAAGTGAGGCAGGCCCAGAAAGGAGGAGGAAGGAGGCTTTCTATGAAGAAAGTTGTAAGAGTACTGGGTGTTTTACTAATCCATTGGTGTGGCAGGAGAATTCTTCACTGAGGAGGAAGATGCACTAGGAAGGGAGAAGGTATCATTGATGGATTATGATAAAGGAAATGTTATTTCTGTGGATGGTTATATCACAGTGGTTCTCAATCAGGAGCCATTGGCCATGACTGACTGGAGATATTTTGGGTTGTGTTTTGGGGCGAGAATTATTTCCCCACCACTTCACACTAGCTATAAACTCTGCAGGCTCATGGCCTCCTGGGCATTGGGAGAACTTTGGCAATCCTGATTGTTATTTAAACTTTGGCCTAGAGAATCTGAAAATGGTTGGAATGGCATGTGACATGGAAGCATGGGGGATGGTGGGGTGGGAGGGGGGCGTTACAGTGACAGGGACTGGAGGGAAGCTATGGTTTGTCCTGGGAGGATTATGCCTTCCTTAGGGAATTCAGGGCAAAAGGGGCTATGTAAGGTATATTGGGGCAAAAAACAAAGTTTCTATTGACTTGTTCCTGACTTCATGGGCAATTCATGTATGTCAGAGTAGAATTGCACTCCATAAAGTTTTAAATGTCTGAGCTTTTAGAAATAGGTTGTGTATATGGTAGTTACATCATCTGGTGTCAATTTGAGACTTGAGAGGATTAAGAGTAAAGGGGTGGAGTTTAGTCTGTCAATTGGATAATAGCCAATGAGGCCTCTGTGTGGGCACAAATGTCTCCTGAGAATTCTGGGAACTCTTGGATTTCCTCTTTGGAGGAGAGAGCTACACACACTTTCTATAGTGTAGAGAGTGTAGAGTCTAAACTGACTCCCTGAGAGATGCTCTACTGACAAGATGCCTGGTGCTACACCCTGAGATCTGGAAACGTCATGTAGATATCCCTGTCAGCACTGAAATGCTTACAATGCCACCGGACCCACAAGACTTCCAACCTAGTGGCCTGTGATCCTTCTGCATTTGGCATCACTGCATGTATTTTGTGAATCTTAAGAGGACTTTATAGATTGGTGTTGGACATATAGACTAATATTGGGCTTATGGACTTGATCTGGACTGGGCTGGGGCACTTTTCCAATATTTCGTTGCTTTTGTATATAAAGCTCTTTCCTCTCCTCATATGGGTCTTCCTGGATTTGTTTCTCTAGTCTTCCTGGACTAACAGGTTGCCTGATCTGTCTTTGAAGGCACCTCCAGATACCTAGAGCAGATTGTTATAGCCATGTAATCAAGAGTTTTGACTCATCCTGTTGAACCTCCAACTTCCTCTTTCACAGTGAGTGAATTAAGGGTTGGCGCCTCCCAGAGACTGTGTTTGGGGAAGGTGGTGGCCATCAGTTGGTCACCTAGTGGCTTGTTCTTATGAGGAATGGAGAAGTGGGACGCACCCAAGCTGGGTTTCTCCAACAACCACAAAAGCATCTCCATCTTCCCTTCAGATGACCACAATTCCAGACCACAACAGAATCAACCCAACAAGATCTTCTTATTCCTGCTGTACTCCTGGAGGCACCTGACACAACATTTGCCAACAAAGTAGGAGGGAGGCATTGAAAACAGAACCCCACTTTCTTTCTTTATTCCAGGCCTACAAGTAATTTGAATTGAGTGGTTGGGAAGGGACAAGCTATGGAGAAGAAACTTTGACTTGGGTGATGAATTGAGATTTTGATATTAGTCTGGTTTGGACATTTTATTACTAGAAAAATTGGACTGTTAATACCTGATGGAAATAAAAAAAAACTAAGAGCCCCCTTGATATCTATGACAGAATCATTAAACTTTCTTTCTTTCTTTCTTTTTGGTAAAGAGATAGTAAACATTTTAGGATTTGGAGTCCATTGAGTCTTTGTTGAGACTACTCAGCTCAACAGTTGTAGCAGAACAGCCAGACACTATGAACATGAAGGGTACAGTTGTATTCCAATAAGACATTATTTACAAAAGCAGTCCACCAGATTGGCCAGATGGATCATTGCTTGCTCAATCTTGACGTAGGGCTTCCTGGGTTGGGAGTGGAAGCTGGGGGAAGCAAGCTCTTAGTTCAGGTTTGAAAGATTAGAGGTGTCCCCTACCATGCACATGCTATATCTAGCATATTTAATAAACCATGTATATAAATGTATTTAACTCTTATTTGCTTAAGTAACTTCCAATGAGTTCTCTGTTACATGTGGCTGAAGACTTTCTAACTCATAAACTGGACATCAGACTACATCTACCATAAAGAATACAAAAAAGACTCTGTTGTCAATAAGTCACTTCTGACTCATCCATGACCTTTACAAGACAGTGTAATAGCATTGTCTGCCCCCACAGGATTTCCTAAGTAGCACAGTTACAGAAGCAGATGGCCACATCTTTCTCCCCAGGTATGGCTGGTGGGTATGAGCAACAGCTGAGTGCTTTACCCCTGTATGCAGGGCTCCACAAAGTGTAGACTGGTGCCTACTTGTTTAGTTGTCCTCATCACTATTATCTCTATGACAGTTTGGCTGAATTTTGTTAGGAAATCAGTGATTGGTGTTTTTGTCTAGAAAAGGTGCATAGTCTGCTTGTTGAGTGGAAAGCTTTATTTTTACTCCTGCTCCCTATCTTTTGGATTTATAGGCTCAAGTTTTCATAGTTTTAAAATTCTACTTGTGCTTTACAATACTTTATTCTTTAAATGGCCCATGTATGATTCATATAGCATGAAAGCATTTTCTTCTTTTTCAAACTCAACCAGGAATTATGATTCCATCAACAGGATTATTCTCAACAGAGTAATAAGGACGTAGGGAGGTGTGTTAGGCTGGGATGACTTGAGAAACAAATCTAGAGACACTCATATCTGTATAAGAAGAACCCCTGAGGAACCCCAAGAATGGACTTTGGGCTAGGAAGGACAGCCTCTGAATCTCCCTCAGGACCAAGGGGGAGGGTCTCATGGGGGCCAGCAAACAAATCTGGACCTATTTAGTTTTTTTTCTTTTTCTTTCTTTTTCCCCCCTCTCTGATAATTTTTCCTTTCCTTCCTTCAACCATATCTCTTCTTATTGTTTGGACAAGGACATGGATGGTTTGCCTAATTATATGGGTTGAGCCATAGGAGGGAAGCCCAGGGAGAAGGATGTGGTGAACACATGGTGTCACGGACAGGGGAACAACTAGGGAAGCGGACCAGCATCTAGGAGAGAATAGAGATCCTGGGAGTATTAGAGCAACACCAAGCTAGTGAAGAGGAAGCACTAAGAGGTGGAAGAAGGGGGAAAGTGATGATGGGGCAGGAGGAGGCAAAAAGAAACAGAGGCAAGCTCTAGAAAGCAAAGGCATGGATAGGTAGAATACAGGGGTGTGCACTTGTGTAAATACATTAATCCATAACAATAGTGGTATTGGCCAATGTTCTTGTATTTATAAGACAATACACTGAGGCTGCAGATAGGCCTTGGGCCTTTGTCTCATACCTTTCCCTCAAAACAAGAACACTTTGTTCTACAAATTGGCATTCTATGATGCTCCCCTCCCCACTATGTGGTCACTGAAGACAAAATGAAGATGTGGTGAAGACAGAGAATGGTGCCCAGCTATTAAAAGATATAGTGTCTGGGATCTTAAAGGCTTGACGTTGAACAAGCGGCCATCCAACAGTGAAGCAATAAGTCCACATGGAAGAAGCACACCAGACAGTAGGATTATGAGGCATCAACAAGACCAGGCAATAAGCATCAAAAAATTAACAACAAATAGTAAACAAACAAACAAACAAAATGAATTGGTGAGAATGGAGGGGGGCTGGAGCAGAGACCCAAAGACCATCTATGGACAATGGAACATCCTCCCACAGAAGGACCCAGGGAAGGGATGAGTCAGTCAGGGTGCAGTAGAGCACTAATGAGCCATGCAATATATCTCTGATCCCTTGAGGGCTCCTCACCCCCAACTATCATGACCCCAGTGCTGCTTCCCACTCTAGACTATACAGGAGCATATACATAGGTCTAGGCAAGAGATAAAACTTACAACACATGGAACCTAGGAACAGGAATAGAAATAGAGATACCAAAAGGGTAGGGGGAAAGGGCCGAGGGGGGTGGGGAATGAGGAGGGAGGGGGGCACTGATCACAAGAAATGGCACATAACCATCTAGGGGGAAGAACAATAGAAATGGTTCAGAGGGGAAGGGAGACAGCAGTCAGTGTGAGATTTGAAAATAATTAACAATCTACAATCTGTCAAGGGGCCATGAGGGTTGGGGTAGGAGGACCAGAAAGATGCTGATCCCACGGGCCCAATAGAAAATAAATGTATAGAAAAGAAATATGTACTAATATGTCAGATACAATTGATGTGTGGATTGTACCAAGAGTTGTAATAGCCCCCAATAGAATGATTTAAAGAGAAAGAAAGAGTTTTATATCAAAAATTAATCATGCATCAATGAAACATCCCGGTCCAGTCCAACTCAACTCCATACATCTTATAGCAGTCCCTAAATCATACAGCCACACAGGCAATGATGCAGAACGCAGGGAGATCACAGACTGGTGGGTGCAGAGTTTTGTGGATCCAATGGCAGTGTCCCCATCATGGGGATTGTGCAAGTCTCAGTGTGGCAGTCAACAGGAAGTCAAAGACAGTGAGGGAGAGAAAGAGAGAGTCTTCAGAGACCCCATTTACCTTGACCACAAAGGAGGTCATCAAACTGCACCCATAGCTTCTACAGGTGCCATGTTGGCACAAAAAAAACCTCCTAACTATCATAGGAGAGTTTCAGAACTACATTTGAAACAATTAATGGCCCAGACTCTTTCCTTTAGAACCCATATGCCCAGTCACTGAAAGTGCTTTTCAAGATTGCTGATAAACATACAGTTGATCTTAAAAAAATCAGTCAATCTAATTAGAGTCAGTTTCCCCTTGAAACAATGAAGGACATTTGAAAGAAAATAAATGAAGTAATTTGCTTTAATCATCTACAGAGGCAAACCTGCATGACAATTAACTGCACTCAGTAATACACTTCCTAAGTAGTTTAAAAAGATTTATACATTTTTATAAAGAATGTGCTAAAGAGGCCAAGTATCTGTTACTGGTTTCTCAAAAGATCCAGTGCCGGTGGCATTGTTGGAGCTCATATATATTTCACAGGCAATTAACATGGCCAATTATGAGCCACAATGCCAAAAATATGTAGACTCCTTGCTGTTTTCTTATTCTCTGTTTGGCTAACCTGACCATCTTTCAGCCACATTTTCTAAAAGTCACATTTTCTTTGACCTCTGCAGAGTCTTTTGGTTTTGTTCCTCTGTCTCCCGAGTACCTGTTGGAGTCCTGGTAAGTTGCTGTCAGAGGTTAACTGAAAAATGAGAGGTCTGAATCCACCCAGAGGCATAAGGAAAGAAATGCCTGACATCTCCTTCTGAACCATCTCCTTCTGAACTCTCTCCTTCTGAATCATCTCCTTCTGAACCATCTCCTTCTGAATCACCTCCTTCTGAATCACCTCCTTCTGAATCACTGCCTTCTGAACCATCTTCTTCTAGACCATCTCCTTCTAAACCACCTACTTCTGAACCATCTCCTTCTGAACCATTTCCTTCTGAACTATCTCTTTCTGAACTATCTCCTTCTGCACCACCTCCTTCTGCACCACCTCCTTCTGAACCACCAGCCACCAGATGCCCTGTGGAGCACAGTTTTTCTCTGACATACAGGCGGTTGTCATGAATGGGAATCAACAGCCACACAGCACCCCTTCTGGGGCATGGGACATGCTTGTGCTAAGCAGCTTCCACCCATCTTCTCTAGCAGAAGCTCTGTGAAGGCAGATCTGGGCTGACTTGCTTCTCACAGAGATTCCTGCCCATCCAGTCGGTGGCCCCAATCCATGGCCACGCATTGGGGTCTTGCTGGCTTCATGAATGGCAGCCCTCTCTCTGGCCCTGGCCATTCTGCACCTCCCTGTTCAGTCCTGTTCTGAAGTGGCCTGTTGGAGAAAAGGGCATGCATGATGGAAGTGCGGATGGAAAAAGAGATGGAGGAATTTTGTGCAAATGAACCACATTCAGTGACAGCAAATTCACTGCATTCTTGGGGAGTCTGGCAGACACAAAAGGGTCTTGTGAGTGGAGTGTCATAAGATGAGTGGAGCCATGTACATATTCTATGAGTGGGGGAGGGATGGGGGAGAAAGTACTGCTTCATAAGAGAAAGCTGTGTCTTCGTCATGGTGAAGGCCACTGGTACATCAAGGACTCAATTGACACTTTAGAAGCCCTTTCCCTCTTGGAAAAGCCAATTCTGCTTTGTTAACACCAAGAACGGCTTCTCCAGCCTGAAGTGCTAGCTTGTAGCTGGCATCATAGAGCAATTTTGCACCAGGGGCTGTTACAGGCAGTGATGATGGAAGGAGGGAGTCTTTGTATAGCTTTATTCAGCACCTGTTTTAGGGGGAAGGAATTCCAGATCTGTAGAATAAGATGCATGGATAATGCAGTTCTAGAATATTTTTCATCCAGATTTCTCAAATGTGAATATCTTGCCACATTTAGTTTTACATTCTTTCTTGATATATGCATGTTATCATTCTTTTTCTGACTTGTTTGAGAGGAAGTTGTCCATACAGTGCCTCTTTGTCTCTAAATGCTTCAGTGTGTCTTTCTCCAAGAAGCAAGCATATCCTTTTAGAATGTGCCCAGTGTGGAAGTTAAGGCTGCTGCCATGGTTTTATCTACGTCACAGACGTTATTCAGATGCAGAACTTGAAGCACAGGGAGGTTAATACAAGTTCCCCAAAGTCATAGCGAACACATGGTGGAGTGGGCAGAATCAGCTCTTACGTTCAGGATCAGTCTAGAGAGGAGTGGTCATTGTCTCCTTAGGCTGTTGCAGCATAGAAAAAGTCCTCAGTCGTTTTGGTCTGCCACAACCTGACTTGAAAAAAATGGAGCGTATTGGCCAGTTAATTTTAGACTGGCCTTCCATTTGCGTTTCTCTAATGAAATAGACCGTACTTGGCTGTTTTGAAGGAGAACACCTGCACCTCATGGAATCAGTCGTCAGAGAGAAAATGACGCATGGCGTTGGGTAAATCTGCCGCTTAAGACTTCTGTAAAGTGTTGACAAGCAAGTTTGTTCCTTTGAGGACTAGGGGCGCCTGACTCAAACATGATAAAGACATCATGCTTGAGAAGGAGGGTCAGAGGAAGGCGGTTGGTGGGCTCCATGCTGTGACCAGGGGCTCAGACCTGGGAACAGCTGTGAGGATGGCACCGGACCGGGAAGTCCTCGGCTCTGTTGTATGTCAGGTCCCTACGACTCAGAACCAACTCGAAGGCACCTAGCAACAGCAACAACACCGCTGTTTCTTCCTCGTGGGAGTCACGTTTTGCATTTTTGCAGATAGATCATTCTGCAAAATCGTTTTTGGAGAAGTAGCCTCGAGACTGGTGGCCTTGTGTTTAAGTGTGGTGAAGACATACATAGCAAGTTATTTGCCATTTCAAATTTTTACCTGTATAACTTAGTGGCATGAATTATATTTATCAAATTGGTCAGCCAGCACCACGGTCTGGTTCCCAATTGCCCTCCCACCACCCTTCACAGAAACTCATTGTACCTTAAGCGACGAGTCTTCCTTTCCCACTCCCTTCCACTTGCTCTTGGTAACCTCTAAGCTAATGACATTTGGTGTCTGGGTTGTTGGTTCCAATCCAAAGTGACCCTATGTACCACACAAGGACACATTGCCCAGTTCTGTGTCATCCTCACAAGAGCTCTTATGTTTCAGCCTGTTGTTGCAGTCACTGTGTCAAATCATCTTGTCGAAGGTCTTCCTGGTTTTTTGTTTCTTTGGCTGTGCTTCACCAAGCACCATGTCTTTCTCCAGGGCCTGGTCTCTCGTGACAATATGTCCCAAATACTTGAGACAACATCTTCCCTTCCTTGTCTCTAAGGATCATTTTGCTTTCTTCCACAACAGATTTGTTTGCTCCTTTGGCAGTCCATGATATGTCCAGTGTTCTTCTATCAACACCTTAAGTCAAATAGATGGACTCTTCTTCAGCCTTCCTTATTCGGTTTCCACTTTCACAAGTATGGGAGACCATTGAAAAGATCACGGCTTGGGTTAGGCTCACCCTAGTCCTCTAAATGACATACTTGCTTTTCATCACTTTAAAGAGGTTTTGAGCAGCGGATGTGACCAGTGCAGTAGCTGGGTCTCTTGACTGCTGGTTCCATGAGCATTGATTGTGTATCCAAGCAAGACAAAAGCCTTCACAGCTTTTCTCTGTTTCTCATGATGCTGTGGTCTTGGTCTACCTGGTCTATGCTATGATGCTTGGTCTACTTCTGAGGATTCTGGCTTCCTTTGCATTGAATTGCAATTCATATTGATGATCTACAGCCCTTGACCTTCATCAGCAAGTTCTTCAAACACTTCTTACTTCATGCATGCAAGATTGTGTCAACTGTTTATCAAAGGTTGTTAATAAGCCTGCCTCTATCCCTGACACAGCATTCTTCTTCATATAGACCAGATTTTCTGATTATTTGCTCTGCATGCAGATTGTTTAAGTATGATGAGAGGATACAGCCATGGCATCAAAGAGAGAAAGATGAAAGAAGAATTGATGCCTTTGTATTATATTGTTGACAAAGCATGATGAACACACTGTGGACTTCCACAATAAATGAGCAAATCTGTCTTGGAGAGAAGTACAGCCAGAATATTCCTTAGAAGTAATGTACATTGAGCATGTAATCGGCGGGGAACAAATCCTGGAAAAGAACGTCATGTTATGTCAAGTTCAGGGTCAGAGAAAAACAGGAAGGCACATAACAAGGTAGATTGACAAAGTAGGTGCAACAATGGACTCAAGTCCATTGACATGAATGGCGCAGGACCAGGCAGTGTTTCATTCTGTCATACAGGGTCTCCACATGTGAGAGTTCACTCGATGGTACCTAAGACCAACAAGAACAGCAATAGCAGCATTATTATTATCTACACCAGAAAAAGAAATTGAGGCACAGAGAGGAGGTTAAACAAATGTCCAGTGCCATACAGCTAGTTCATGGTGAAAAATGATTTTCACCCCAGCTGCTTGGTTTCTGGAGACTGCTTGTTTAATCACCACACCATACTTACCCAGAGGGACCCTGGTGGCATAGTGGTTATAAGTTGAGCTGCTAACTACAAGATCAGCAGTTCAAAATTACTAGCTTCTCTGGGGGAGAAAACAGGGCTTTCTCTTCCTATTAAGAGTTAGAGGACGGTCCTACCCTATCCCAGAGGGTCCCTGAGTCAGCATCAACTCAAAGACAGTGCGTTGAGAGCAAGAATCCATTGTTAATGGCTTCCTTTATTCCATGTGTGATTCCACTTTATAAGTAACTTTCTTGAAGTAACTGCTGCCGTTGCTGCTACTTCTTCTCCTTCTCCTTCTCCCCCTTCTCCTCCTCCTCCTTCTCGTCCTCCTCCTCCTCCTCCTCCTCCTCCTCCTCCTCCTCCTTCTTCTTCTTCTTCTTCTTCTTCTTCTTCTTCTTCTTCTTCTTCGTCTTCTTCTTCATGTGTCCAAGGCATGAAACAGCTCTGGCCACATTGTACGCATCCAGCAAGGATGAACATAGGACTGCCAGGCTGCTCTGCCCCTGACTGATACAAGAGCCTCACCACCACCCAGATGCTTCTTCTTAAAATCCCGGGTGGCATGGTGAAACGGTTATGCATTGCACAGCTACTGGCAAGCACAGCAGTTCAAAACCAGTAACTGCTCTGAGAGAGAGTAAAATGAGACTTTCTACTCCTGTAAATATATGCAATCTCAGACACCCACGGAGATAATGATCCTATAGAGTTGATGCGATGACAAAGAGTGACTGAACCAATGATGCCAACCTATGTTAGGGGTCAGAGGTGCGTAGCTGGTGTCCTTGGCTGATGGGGCCGGGTAGCTGCCAGACAGTGACATGTGGTCCCTACCTGATGGTAACTGGGTCTGTGGCATGAGGCCGGTGAGGAGACACCATCACCATTGCACTGGATTTTGGAAGATGTCTTAGTTTCCTAAGAGTGCCATAGTATAATCTTGAATTCTATGTACTGGTGTGCTGGGTAGTTCCTGGGCTCTGCTCTGGGGTTGCACTCATCCAGCGGGTCCAGCCCTCTTTTGTAATTTGCATAAAGACCCCTTCTGTGCCAGCAAAGCTGTTTGCATCTTTGTGTTGGGTGGATGGATGAGTACATGTCCTTTAGGATGGGCAGCACTCATTCCTACCACCAAATCTACATTGCCTGAGGGGAATGCCACCTCACTTAGGTCCCTGTACCCTTGTAGTTTTTTTTTTTTTTGGCATCACTGCCCTCTGGTGGGAGTGGGAGGCCCAGCCTTGCTCCTAGTGAGCTGCTGCTGGAGTTGACGCTTGTAAAATAAAACCAGTCTGCCTGGAGGTGATTCTGGCACATGGCCATTTTGCATGCATTAGAGTAGAATTGTCCCCATTCCCCCCACCCCTCCAAAATGGATCACCGGGGTTTTCTTCCAAGGAACCTGTGGGTAGACTTGAACCTTCAACCTTTCAGTTGGCAGCTGGGCACATTCGCTGAGACACCCCTTGTAAAATAGAAGAACCAACACACTAGGGAAAACGGAGGCAAAGTTGTGAGAGGGAAGTACTCAGGGTCTCCCAGGTCCCTTTTTCTGTATCATTGCTATTAATATCATTTGCATTTAAGTGACAGAACTTTGGATTTGAATTCAGAAAGGCCAATATACATGGACCCCAGTTTTCGGGACCTTTGTGTTTAAATGGGCTGTGGTGAGGACAAAGCGCACAAGATGTGCGATAAATCCCACGCAGCAAAGATTCATACGGTCGCTTCAGTGGTGCTCGAGAGCATTTGCTGGGAATGCCCCGTCAACGCGGATGCTGAAGATAACAATGGAGCACATTTACTTCTGGAGTGCACAGAAAGCCACCACTCTGAATTATTCATTTCCATAACTATCAGAGAATTATAGCCCTTGAGTGGTTGCAAGTCTACATCTGCACTCATGTTTAT
This sequence comes from Nesogale talazaci, assembly GCA_004026705.1. Classification (NCBI taxonomy): domain Eukaryota; kingdom Metazoa; phylum Chordata; class Mammalia; order Afrosoricida; family Tenrecidae; genus Nesogale; species Nesogale talazaci. Next base: position 54,121 of record PVJH01011073.1, on the reverse strand, counting down.
TTATTCTGCTGCTTTAGCCATCAATCTGGGGATGATTTCAAAGAGGGGGCATTGGCAAAGCAGTTCTGCTCCTTAATGACACAATGCCCCAGTATACACTTTTTCTAGCTTAATGTATTTGCGTGGAGCAGGACCACATTTACAATACTTGCTTATTTTACAGTGATGAGTGGAATTCTGAAAGGTTTTTTTTTTATAGAAATAGACAATTAGAACAACCCCTAATAGGAGCAAAAGGAGGTAGAGGGAAGAGAGAGCAACACTACTGCTAGTATTTTCTTTCTGAGTGTCCTGCTTGTAATTCGAAAGAAATATTGTCACACAAGACATAAAGAATAGAAGCGGCATGCAGTCCCACCTCAAAGACAGACACGAAATCAAACAGGAACGTCGAGAGTGGAATCAGAAGGACACACCGGACGGATGAAGATCAAAGAAGGCAGCTTCAGGTGGATTCCAACTCAATGGAAAGAAAGCCAGAATCCTCACAACTGGCCAAGAGGAAACGTCGTGATAAGCAGATTGAAGTGGTCCAGGATTTCATCTTGCTGGGATCCACAATCAGCGCTCACGGAAGCAGTAGTCAAGGCATCAAAAGAGGGGTTGCGTTTGTGTCAATCTGTTGTGCTAGACTTTTGTGTCAATCTGTTGTGCTAGACTTTTTTTTTAAGTGTTGGAACAACACTTAGGGTGTTACTTTGAAGAATCAGGGTTGCCTGACCCCAATCATGGTAGTTTCAATCTCCTCATAGCATGTGAAAGTTGGACATTGAATAAGGAAGCAGAGTTGATGCATTTGAATCATGGTGCTGGTGAAGAATATTGAAAGTGCCATGGAATGCCAGAAAAACAAACCTTTCTTGGGAGATACACAGTCAGCATGCTCTCTGGGATGGCAAGGCTTTATCTCCAGAACTTTGCACATGTTGTCAAGAGAGACCAGTCCTTAGAAAAGGACACCATGTTTGGTAAAGTATTAGGGCAGCAAAAAAGGGAGAAGACCCTTGAAAAGATGGATTGACCCAGTGACTACAAGAATGGGTTCAAGCATGGGAACCATTGTCAGGCTGGCACAGGAGCAGGCAGTGCTTTGTTCAGTTGTCTATGGGATTGTTAGGCACTGGAACTGATTCCAATGGCACCTCACCACAAAGCACAAAGGGATTGGAGGGTGGTTGGAGTTTGAAAGGCCTGTGTTCAAATCCAAAGGAGTCCTGGTGACACTGGGGTTAGGCCAGGGGCAACTAATCACAAGATCAGAAGTTCAAACCCATCAGTCACTCCCAGGCAGAAAGATGAGATTGTTTACTCCTGCATAAATTTACCATAGGGTCACTATGAATTGGAATCAGCTTCATGGCTGTGAGTGTGTGGGTGGCATTAAAATGCTAGCTCCACTACTTTTTTCTGTTAGCCTCAGTTTTCTTATTAGCAAAAAAAAAAAAAAAATGTGGTCAATGGTATTTAATTCATAGCACTGACTCACACACCAGACAGACTGCCCTTGATTTGATCTCAACTCATTGAACTGCCTTACAGGGTTTCCAAAGCTGCAGTCATTTTGGAAGCTGACTGCCACTCTTTCTCCTCAGAGAACGCAGCTGGTGGGTTCATACCTCCAACCTTCGGTTAACGGCCAGACACTTGCACTCTGTGTCGCCAGAGCCTGGGTCCTTAGAACCCTGTCTTGCAAAGAGTAAGTACTCTCTGCAGGTTTGCCATGGTTATAATTAATTATGTCAATAATAATGACTTTCTCCTTCCTGCCAGCAAACAGAATCTGACTCATTGCGGCATGATGGAACCTTACTAATGTCTTACCTAGGAGCCCTCGGTGGTGCAGAGGGTTAAGTGCCCAACTCCTAGCTCCAAGTTGACATCTCAGAAGACATGCCTGGCAATCTGCTTCTGAAAGACTCACACCAATACCAACCAACTGCCATCTGACTCCTAGACGATACGTGTTTACAGAAGCGGGCAGCCTCATCTTCTTATGAGCAGCTGGTGGTTTGAGTTTCTGGCCTGGTGGCTAGCCACCCAACTTGCAGTCCACTGACCCCACCAGCCTTGGGATGTGTTCAGTGGCAACAAACAACAGTACAAGGATGTCTTGCTTGGTAACTAAGGCGGTCACGGTGAAGCATGGCTGGACTACATATCAGCTGTGTGAATTTGGGCGAGGAAGTCGGCTTTCTGAAGCCTCAGCTTTTTCCTCTAATTTTACTGATGGTAAAAGCAGTGTCGATGTCCTGTGCTCTCAAGAGGCCTAAATTTGACACTGTTGTTTTTGTTGTTAGGTGCTGGCAAGTCAGCTCCAATACCCTGAGAGCTTATGAACAGTAGAATGAAACCCCTGCTGGTCCTGAGTCATGCTCACAAGGGCTATGGTTGGGCCCATTGTGGCAGCCACTGTGTCAATTCTTTTGGTGGAGTGGCTGCCTCTTTTCCACTGTTTCTCCCCTTCCCAACTTTACCAAGCATGATGGCCTTTTCCAGGGACTGGCCTCTCCTGATAACGTATCCCCAAAAGTGAGATTTGTCTGTTGTTCTGGCAGTTCATGGTACTTTCAATATTCTTTGACAACCCTCCCCCCCATCCCCAATTCAAAGGCATTCATTCTTCTCTGGTTTTCCTCATCCAATGTCCAATTATCACAGTAATATAAGACAATTGAAAATACCTTGTGTTAGTTCAGGCACATCTTCATCCTCAGAATGACATCCTTGCTCTCTCATTAACTCTAAAGCGGTATTGTGCAGCAGATTCCCCCCGTTCAATACATCATAGACACTCACTGTAAAAAGTTTGTATAATAGACACCCATGTAGAACAAGAGACCTCACGCTTGTGTGTGTGTGTATGTGCCACTACCTGACCCTCACTACCTTTCTGGAAGGCACATCAGGACACCTCAGGGAGTCCATCCGGACAACTGGGCAAGGCAGAAGACAAATAGTTTCCTTAAGGTCCTGCGCTGTACCTAACGTTCTTTACAGTTAGCTGCTCCAGGACCCAAGGGACTTCACAGAGCCAGTCCTATTGTCCAGACATACAATCCTTGCGGAGGTACTGGCAGGATAGAACCAAAACGTTCTGATACAACCTTGCAGTTCAATTCCCATTTCTATCTTATTTAACGCTTCTGAACCATATGTAAAGTGCATCTATAAAAACCATATGTAAATGCATTTAATAATGACAACTGCATCATAAAGTTGATATGAAGACTCAATCAAATAACACATGAAAATATTTAGTACCTGATTAGATAAAGGAAAACTATGCTAATTATAACATTAAGCAAGAGTCAACGGTGCTGAAGGAACAAGTTTAAGCTACACAAACACCAGGTTTAGGAATGGATGGAAGACTAATTGAAATGTTTCAACAAGCTGATGAAGCACCGAAGCATTCACTCATCGATACCAGGAAATTTGGAAGACAGCTACCTGGCCAGCTGACTGAAAGCGATCATATTTGTACTCACTATAAAGAAAGGTGAGCTAAGAGAATGCTCAAATTAGAAAACAATATTATTGCTATCATATACAAGTAAAATTCTCACAGAAGTTCATCTAACAATAGTTGCAGCAGTACATTGATGGGGTTGTGAGAGGTTTGAATGGAACAAGGGATATCATTGCTGATGTCAAAGCAAAGACTACCAAAAAGATGTTTACTTGTACATTATGGACTTATGCTAAGGCATTCAACTGTGTGGCCCATAATAAATTGTGGATAACCTTGAGAAGAATGGGAATTCTGGAATGCTACATTGTGCTTATTGGGAATTGTACATGGTTCAAGAAGCAGTTGTGGGAACAGAACAAGAGAGTATTACATGGTTCAAAATCAGAAAAGGTGTGAGTCAGGGTTATATCCTCTCACCATACTTATTCAAATTGTGTGCTGAGCAAGTAATCAGAGAAGTGGATTATATGAAGGAGGATGTGTTGTCAGGATTAGAAGAAGACTTACTGACAATCTTCAGTATGCAGATGACACTTTGAAAAATAAATTTTGCTCACTGTAAGTGAGGAGGACTTGAAGCACTTGTTGATGAAGATCAAGGAATGCAGCCTTCTGTATGGATTATATCTCATTATAAAGAAGACCCCAATCCTTACAACTAGACCAATAGGTAGACAAATGGAGAAAAGGTTGAACTTCTCAAGAATTTTGTCTTGCTTGGACCCACAATCAATGCTCATAGAAGCAGCAAAAGATGGGTGGCATTGGGTCAATCTTCTGTTTAAGATACCTTTGAAGTGTTGAAAAATAAGGATGCCTACTTTGAGGACTAAATTGTGCTTAAACCAAGCCAGGGTATTTTTCAATTGCCTTCTATTCAGGGTAGTTGACATTGAATAAAGAAGACTGAAGAAGAACCAATGCATTTGAATTAGGGTCCTGGTGAAGAATATGAAAAACATGACAGACTGCTGAAAGAACAAATACATATGTCTTGGACGAAGTACAGTTAGAATGCTCTATAGAGACAAGAATGGTGAGATCTCATCTCTTGCACTTTTGACATATTAGCAGTCAAATATCTCCAGTCTCTGGCGAAGGATATCACGCTTGGTAAAGTAGAGGGGCAAAGAAAAAGAGGAAGACTTTTGGCACGATGGATTGACACAAGGGTTAAAGCAATAGTCTCAAACTGAAGAACCATTGTGAGACTGGTACAGAACCGGGCATTGTTTCCTTCGGTTGTACATGGGGTTGCTAGGGGTCGGAACCAACTTACAGATGCGCCTGACGAGCTCTGACACTTGCCAAGTCCCTCTCTCTGAGTAAAAGTCCAGTCACCTTTAAAATGCAAATAAGCCCTTGTGAATCTTGAGGAAGAGACAATGCCCCCACATGGTTGCCGCAGTCCCTGGCAGCATAGAGTGGCATGACTTCTAGTTATTGTTTTCAAGATTAATATTAACATTACCATATCCAGGCACAAGGCCTCATTGTTCCCTCTGTGGGTAGACAGGCCTGTGTCTGTCATACCTGGGTGGTTAGACATTCACTCATCATGGTGCGATTCAATCTGAGCAAAGAGATCCCTTTAGCCCTCCACTCAATGATCAAATATTCAGTTAGAATTAATTTATTTTTAAAAAAACAACAGTCATTAAAAACCTAGGAAGCAAGTTCTACTCTGATACATGTGGCGTTGCCATGATTTGGTATTAAGTGAACAGCAGTTGGTTGTTACTAGCAGTGGCCTTGGTGGTGCAGTGCATTGAGTTACTAACAGTGAGGCCAGTCTTTTGAACCTATCAGCTGCTGCAAGGAGAAAAGATGCTGCTGCCTGAATTCATGCGGATTTACAGTCTTGGAAACCCAAGGGAAAATTCCATTGCTGTCTTATAAAGTCCCTATGAGTTGGAATTGAGTCAACGACCATGAGATTGGGGGTTGTACTATGGAGTCAGTAGGCTCTGCTCTAGATATGTGGACACATGAGTGCAAAGTTGACCCCAAATATCCAGGTGCCTGATCTCATGGAACTTACCACCTAGTGAGAATGGCAGAAGATCAACATAAAAGATGTGCATAGTGTCAGGTGATGGTAAGGTAAATGTTACGAAGACAAATAGAACAGGGCCATGGGTTTGAACACTCTTTCCTTGTGCTATGACTCAGTGTGTATTTGATTTCTGGGTTCCTCTCCTCTCTGTGGGGGTCACCACTCACTTCTTGCGCCCTCATGCTCATCAACCAAGACATTACACCTAGCTGCAAGAGTGTCTGGATTCTCCCGCACACCACGTAGGCAGAAGCCACTAGGGCATTAGAGTCTGGGAGATAAGAAGCAAAAGCTGAACGAATAGACAGCCTTGATAACAACCTTAGAAGAAAATAGTGCCGGATGCTTGCCTTGACCCGGGTCTTGGTCAACATGCATGACTTAAGTTTCTAGTAGCTAGGAAGGAACAGCTGCTTTGACTGAGGTTGGTCCTTTCATTCAGAACGGGAGGACATCCAATCATCCTGATTTAATGAACTAGGGAACATCCACGAGATAGTCTTATTTTATCTTTATTTACGACTTGCTGAGTCCTGGCAGTAAGCTCCTCAGGAAACAGGGTGCAGGTGGAAGGCGAAACCTGAAGTGGTTCCAAGGTAAGGAAGGGGAACAGCTGCCACAGCTCTCTCTGGACAGCAGGGTTGAGAAGGTGGTGACATCTCCAAGGTGTGAGCAGCTGTCCCCTCATTCCCTAGATTCCTGTCACAAGCCCTCATCTTTATCTTGCTCTGCTTCCAGTTCTTCCCTCTCCTCAGGGTTACATCTTTCCCTGGCAGGCAGATCTTTACGGCACCAATTGAACCACACTTGACAACCCCCCCACCCCGATCCCTGGGATTTGGCTAAGCCTTGCACCACTTTCTGTGTTGAGGTTGCAGTGTGAGGTGTGAGGAGGAAGGAGAGAGCACACACCGAGGTCTCTGTGCTCCCTTGAAGAGGAGCAGCTGTTTCTCACACTGTATTTTCCATTCATGGAGTGAGTGAGGCGTGGGAGTATCATCCCTGGCTGCTCTCAGGGTTCAAGGTGGAGGGTCTGAGCAGAAGCCTGAGGGGGGCCAGCAGATCTCTCTTCTCAGCTCTAGTCACGCAGGGGCCTGATCACACACTGTTGACATTCATTCCCTTTGAGGGATTCACTCAGGAAGAAGCTCTCTGGTGGCCAAACTGCCTCCTGTTGGGTTCAAGAGCCCCTGACTGGATGGCCACCCCAATTGATCCCATTCTGTTCTAGGGCTGATCCTGAAGCTCCCATTCAGGGCAGCCATTTGCATGTTTCTGTCCTTGCCCATTCTCCCTTACTGGCTCATCCTCATCTCAGCTTCCCTGGGTCCAATTGCCCTTTGAATGTGACCCTTTACCAGACAGATTCCTTCAGAGCAGTGTTGGGAGCATAGCGAGACCCTCCCTGTCTTCATATCCACATGAAATGCCACAGACTAAACAGTGAGTCACTACTCACTCGTTGCTCTCCCTGCAGCTCTGGTTTCAAAGGGAGACCTGAGGGCTTTACTGAGAGAAACTGCTTCCCCTTCTCTTGCTGGGTGGCTTTAAGGTGGGGCAGCAGCAAGCTTACTGGAAAAGTTGTGGGTGGGCCAATAGCCAAGTGAAATGAAGGGATCTCTGGGTCAGCATTTCAGTTGGAGCATCAAGCCTGGCCCCACCTTCCCTCCAACCGCCCAGACCGTCTGACATAGTTCAAGTCCAACTGGAGTCAGTAGCTTGTGACATTACTGCCTTTCCTCAGCCCTGTGAGGAAGGCAAGGAGGGGTTCCTCCCATTCTGCAGATGAGGAAGTGGAGCTTGGAGATGGCAGAAGCCAGGGAGGGCCACAGCAGAAGCATCAACATGGCTCTTGCAGCCAGGTCTCCCAGCAGACTGTGGCAGGAAACAGCTGGGTCATATAATAAGGAAAGAGGGACTGGTAAGTTGCAAGTTGGAGTCTTAGAAAAAGGCAGGGGGGGAAAGACACTGACCTCCCACCGTCAAAAGACTAAAGCGTGGCTCACAGATGCACTGAGAATTTGTTCAGTGACCTATGCAGGGACCCAAACGCTACAACTTTTCATGGGTGGGAAAGAGGATGGGGTTCTTAGGATCTTCACCTACAATGGAACCCTGGGAATTTCCTTTGCAGGTCATCCTTAAGCCACCTAGTGAAGCAAAGGCAGCATGAGTGCCTGAAAATGTCCCTCCTTTGAGTCGATCCATTCATCCACAGTTAGACTGGGGTGTGGTTAGTCACTGTGAAGGCATTTTCTTTCTTTTCAAATTGACCTGAGAAGAATTTTGAATAATAGGCTATTTTATTTTATGTACTTTTTTCTCTCACAGGGATCTACATATAACCTCCTCTCAGACATGGACAACAGGGAAGTGACTGACGGGACACATTGGACAGTGTATGATATGAAAAAGTAATAACAATTTTTAAATTATTAAGGGTTCATGGGGGAGAGAGATGGGAAAGGGAAATATGGGGAGCTCATACTGGGAACCTAAGTGGAGGGAGGATGTTTTGAGAGTGATGATGGCAACAAGTGTGTAAATGTGGCCTGCATACAATTGATGTATATATGGATTGTGATGGGAGTTGTATAGTCCCCAATAAAATGACACATTAAAAAAAGTGAGGGGGATAGAGGAGCTTATATCAAGGACTCGAGTAGAAAATATTTGGAAATGAATATGGCAATATGTGTACAAATATGCTTGATACAATGATGAATTGAATACTGTGAGAGCTGTAAGAGCCCCTAATAAAATTTTAGAAACCTATCTAGTCTTTTCTCTCCTCCAAGTTAAGATCTTCCAGAGAACTAGGAGATCAAGGTTGGTGTCTACGAAGTTTGGATTAACAAAAGACAACTTTCTCTCGAGGGGAAAGCTAATATTGTCTGCTTCTAGAAAGATTCATAGTTTCAGAAACTCTATATAGTATATAAGTAGATGATAGTGTTTTTTTAACCCAAGTAGATATGCATTTACCCTAAATATGGTAAATTAACCTCTTTTCCTCTCTTGCCTCTGGTAACCATCAAATGGTAACTGCAAAAACCTTTTGTTGGTTTATATTAGTAACCTCATGTAGTTCTTATCTTTTGTGATGGGTTTATTTCACTCAGCACAATATCCTCCAGGTTTGTTCATGTCATGAAGTGTGTCTATCAGGTTCATTCTTATTCTGTAATGCATAATATTTAATCCATGTATTATATTTATATATGAAGTTGGGGAAATAGATCTATGTGCATATATTTATAGGTTCAGTATTAAGGTAGCAGATAGACATCGGGCCTCTGCTCAAGTACTCCTTCAATGCAAGAATACCTTGTTCTATTAAACTGGCATTCCATGATGCTCACCTTTCCAACGTGGTCGCTGAAGACAAAGCGGATGCATAAGCAAATGTGGTGAGCCTGATCATCAAACGATATAGCATCTGGGGTTTTAAAGGCTTGAAGGTAAACAAGCAGCCAGCTAGCTAGCTAGAAGCAATCAAGCCCACATGGAAGAAGCACACCAGTCTGTGTGATCATGAGGGGTCAAAGGGATCAGGTATCAAGCATCAAAGAACAAAATATCATATCATTGTGAAGGAGGGGGAGCACAGCCTGGGGACCCAAGACCCATCTGTAGGTAGCTGGACATCCCCTTACAGAAGGGTCTCATGGAAGAGATGAGCTAGTCAGGGTGCAGTGTAGCAAGGATGAAACATACAACTTTCCTCTAGTTCTTAAATGCTTCTCCCCCACACACATCATGATTCCAATTCTACCTTAAAAATTTGGCCACATCAGAGGATGTACACTGGTACAGATAGGAACTGGAAATACAGGGAATCCAGGACAGATGATTCTTTCAGGACCTGTGGTGAGAGTGATGATACCAGGAGGGTGGAGGAAGGTGGGGGTAGAAAGAGGGAACTGATTACAAGGATCTACATATAACTTCCTACCTGGGGGATGGACAACAGAAAAGTGGGTAAAGGGAGGCATGGGACAGTGTAAGATATGACAAAATAATAATAATCAATAAATTATCAAGGGTTCATATGGGAAGGGGGAACAAGGAGGGAAGCAGAAACATGAGGAGCTGATATAAAGGACTCAAATAGAAAGCAAATATTTTGAGAATGATGATGGCAACAAATGTACAAATGTGCTTGACATACAGTGGATGGATGGATGGATTGTGATACGTTGTATGAACCCCCAATGAAATGATTTGTAAAAAACCAAATAAGAAAAAAAAGCCCTTACAACTGGATTGGTGGGTAACATCATAAAAAACAGAGAAAAGATTGAAGCTGTCAAGGATTTCCATCTTGCTTGCCTCCACAATCAAAGCTCCTAGAAGCAGCAGTCAAGAAATCAAAGGATACATTGCATTAGGTAAATCTATTCCATGAGATCTCTTTAAAGTGTTGACAAGCAAGGATGTTACTTTGAAGACTAAGGTGTGCCTGCCCTGAGCCATGGTATTTTCAATGGCCTCATAAGCCCATGTAAGTTGGACTTTGAAGATGGAAGACCAAAGAAAAGTCAATGCACTTGAACCACAGTGTTGGTGAAAAATATTGAAAGTGCCGTGGACTGCCAAAAGAAGAGATAGACATGTCTTGGAAGAACAGCTAGATTGTTTCTTAGAGGCAAGGATGGGTAGAATTCACCCCCCGTATTTTGGGCATGTTGTTAAGAGAGAAACGTTCCTGGAGCAGGTCATCATGGTTGGTAAAGTAGATGAGTATAGGATAAGAGGAAGGTCCTTGATGAGATGAATGGACACAATGGTTGCAATAAAATGAGAACAATTGGAGGATGGTGCAGGACCCAGAAATGTTTCATTTTGTTGGCAAACAGGGTCTCTTTGAGTCGAAACTGACTCCATGGCATCTAACAACAACAACAACAACAACACTCCATTGTGTGCATGTACCATTGTTTGTTTTCCACTCTTCCATTGATGGACACTCAAGAGAAATTCATCTGAAGAAGCCATGTTGAAGTTGGCAACCAGCAAATTTTTGCATCCGTTATGTTACACCATGTCATCTGATCACTGTCTTGAACCAATGTGTAATCGCTTGAAGCAACAGCAACAAAACTACAAAATCACTGCCGTCAAGTCAATACCAACCCACAGCCACCCCATAGGGGAAGGTACAACTGCCCTTTTGAGTTCCTGAGACTGTCATGGTTTATGAAAGTAGGGTGCTTTCAAAACCTTGTCAAATTGCAGTTCAATGTATAACCGCTATGCCACCCGGACTCCAACTTTTGATACTTCCTGCTTTCTTTTTGATTGGGGCGTTTCTCTGTTTCTTTCTGTCATAGCTGTTGGTCTGTTTGTGATTTGTTTTGATTTTGTAGGTTTTCCTGTATGAAAAACCCAAGCTAGGTCAACCTATTGAGACAACCACTGGATGAGTAAAACATAAGGAGAAAGAGGGCCAGGCTTTCCAACTGTCCCAGCTGAACTCAATCCATTGCCACATTGAAATAGAGCTGCCTGAGGGAGCTGAGGTCAAAACAGTAGAAGAACCAATTGGTCAACCTGCAGAATTGTGGGAAATAAAATAGTCATTTTAAACTACTATCTGGCCTCATACATAACCAATACACAAACAGCTCTCAATATATTATTATTGACACAATCTATCCCATAAGCACACAATGGGCATTCTTTAAAAAAATGCAAACAGTTCAGAAAAGTTGTCCTCCTCTTAGTCTTTCATTCTGGGCAACCATCGGATTATCCACATTCTTGTGTAGGATCTGATCAAGGTCCAGAGAGATGCAGTAACTTGCCTAATGTCACCTTGGCAGACTTTGATCACCCACCCCCTTCCTCTTACTAACAAATGAGAATAATAATTACACTCTGAGTGCTAGCCACTTGCCATCATGAAGTGATTTGTGCATAAGTCACTTCATTAGGATCCTTGGGGATGCTGTGGTTAATTTCTTGGCCACTAAAAGAAAGGCTGGTGGCTTGACATTTCTATAAAGATCACAGTCGAGGGAGAATGTTTTGAGAGTGATGAAGACAACGAGTGTGCAAATGTGGTCTGCATACAATTGATGTATGTATTGATTGTGATGGGAGTCGTATGAGACCCCAAAAAAGTGAATTATAAAAAAAAGAGGGGGAAAGAGGAGCTTATACCAAGGGCTCAAGTAGAAAATATTTGGAAATGAAGATGATAGCATATGTACAGATATGCTTGATAGAAATGATGTATTGAATGTTATCAGAGCTGTAAGAGCCCCCAGTGAAATTATTTGGAAAAAAGATGGCAGTCTTCAGAGCTCTCTGGGGGGCAGTTCTACCACGTCCTATCTGCTTCCTGTGAGTCAGAATTGACTTGATGTTGTTTTTGTTGTTGTTAGGTGTCACTGAGTTGGTTCTGACATTTAGGGATGCTATGTAAAATAGAAGGAAACTTCCCTAGACCCTATCCCATCCTCACAATGGTTGTTATGTTCAAGCCCACAGTTGAAGTTACTGTGTTGATCTGTCTCTTCACTGCTGTCTCAAGACAGCATATGTCTAAAGTCCACGAGACAAAGTCTTCCTATCTTTGATTCTGAGCAGTATTCTGGTTATACTTCCTCCAAGACAGATCTATCCAAGACAGTCCATGGTGCTTTCAATCTTCCTCACCATCACCTTAGTACAAATACATCAGTTCTTTTTCATCTTCTTTGTTTGATGTCCAACTTACATATGCATATGAGGCCAATGAAAATACCGTTGTGAAAATACCTGCAATCATCCATAGAGTTGTGGGAGACCTTCCTTGCATGGTAGTTCAATTTATCCCAACCTTGAAGCCTTCCCTTCTTCCACAGGCATCGATCCCAAGAATGCTCCCTGATAAATGTCCTGTATTTTCTTCTCCATCTCAAACACTGCTTCTTAAGGGAGCCAATCTCTCAGCCCCTTCCAAGGTGACTTTAATAGCCACATGTTTAATGTGGTGGTACGAAGACTAGCAACCTCCAGCTTCCTGCACAGTCTGGCTCTCTATAGATAACATAGACCCACCCTGGGACTTCTCTAGGATGTTTCCTCCTGAGTCAGAATTCTAAGTTGCATCTCTTCCATCATTACTGGCTATTTCTGAAGTCCCTGGGCCTGTCCATGTTTTAAAAATGGGGAAATCTAGGAAGTGATTATGACTTAATTCATACTATGGTCCCAGCACCTCTGGATCCAGTGCAGGGAGCGATCTATGCAATCACACCTTAGGTAGGTTTTAATATATCATTTCTTTCTCCCTGGGTCCCCTGATCACTTCTTAGAGACCAGCCACCAAAGTCGGTTTCTGGATGCTTCATATTGGCAAGCAGTCAGACTTTATTGTTTTAAACCAGTGATATCTTGGTATTGTGTATTACAGCAATTAGTTCTACTTACTTTGACCAATATGCACACTTAACAAGGCAATGCAACGAGGGTCACTTAGAACTGTAATAGCCTATGGGAACCAGGATTCATATTTCTCATCTCTCACTGACTGCCAAGTATCTAGTCAGTGAATAGGAAACAAAGTCAAGTCACTCACTTACTGTCCTGGTTAATGTCAACTTGGCTAGGCTATGATTTGTAGGGGACTAACTAAATGCTACTCTAGTTGCTGTAATGTAATGTAACCAATAAAATAAAGAGAGAGGAATTCCCTTAGGATGCCTCCAGACAATAAATAAATCTAAAGAACTCTCTTTCTCTCTACTCTTAGCTCTTTCTGTCACCTGATCTATGGACTGGGGGCATGAACAAGCAGAAGTCTCTTGTCTGCCACCTGACCTATGGATTCTGAACTTGCCAGACACAAGGGTGATGGAAGTCATATATTAAAGTAAATCTATTTGTATTTCTATGTCTGTAATCACTGGTTCTGTGTCTCTAGTGAATCCTATACTAGATCTACTATATAGACCCCCCTCTTTCTCTTTCACTTTGCACACATAGCAGAGTTTTCCTAACCTTGGACACAGTGTGACTGCCTCTCCATCACTGTTCAGGGATCCACTATCAAATCATTGTTGAGTAGCTTGCTTTCTGAAATAGGTGTGGAATGCAGCACAAGCACAGCTGAGAGGTGGGTGGATAGGGGAATCAATTAAGCCCAGAGGTCACTCGTCCCTACTCATGTCTTTGGTTGGGATGGAGTTCAGGCTGAGGAGGAGCCAGCTCCCATGGGGTTCCCAAGAGTTCAGAATAAACATCCCACTGCTGGGTGCCCACCGGGCATGAGTGCTCTTGCATCCGCTCTACCCAAAGAGTGACTGCTGAGGCAGCTGTACCCTTTGTCTCCGTTCTCTCTGAAGTCATCCTAGGACACAGGTGTGCATCCCTCAAAGCCAGCTGGCTGGGAAGATGAATCAGCTTCCCTGAGAGACATGCCCCAGGCAGTCCGTTGCTGAAATTCGTCTAGAGGAACATTGCTCCCCTCCTGACCACAGCTAATGAAAATGTGTGGTTTGCCCAGAGAAGAGTCTGTGTTATTCTTTAAATGAACAATGCTAAGGCCAGATGTGCAGAGTCTGGAATGCACTAGGAGTTTTCCTGAGTGAGGAGAACGGCCATGGGACCAACCAATGCCATGGGGCCATGGCCATGGGCAGCAGAAGTCTTTGGGACTAGGTATGTGGCTTTCTTCTTTCAGCTCTGAATTTTTGTTCTCAAAGTCCAAGTGCTTGTCACCAGGTCTTTTCATGAGATAGCTCCTCTTCATTTATCTTTGGAGTTTCTGTGTTCGGTTGCTAACTGAAAGGTTGGAGATGAGTGCCCACCTGGAAACACATCAGAAGAAAGGTCTGGTGATCTGCTTCCAGAAACTCAGCTCTTGAACATTGTCTGGAGCACAGTTCTGCTCTGTCCCCCCGGAGGCTATCATGAGTCAGACTTGACTCCACAGCACTCTTTGGTTTTCGTCATATGTCTTCTTATCTCTTGGTAAACCCCATTGAGACATCAGAAGACCTGGATCTCTATTTCTAGATCTTTTCTCATGCAATTATTCATTCTAATTCATTAGAATCCTTTCTATTATAACTGAGAGAAGACCAACTCCAATTTGCTTTAAGCAAAAGAACAAAAACAAAAACCAAGAACACACAAACAAGCCCCCAAACATTTATTGAATCATGCAATTTAAAATTCAGGATCCCGTGACTTTAAAGGTAGGGAGAGTTAGATTCAGGAGTTCAGTTTTTTCCCCAGGACTTAATCTCAGTGTATGCCTCTTTGAACTTTAGGCTATGTTTCTTTCTACATTGGCCCCAGCTTCTGGGAGCACTGGAATGAATGATCCTGGTGGGTCTAGGCTTATGTCCTACCTGGTTTCCAGAAGGAGATTGCTTTTTTTACTAATACCGGGGAGGGGGGGGTAGTCTCCATTCAACCAGCTTGGAGTATCTGATATGAACTCATCTATGAACTCATCATTGTAGTCCAGGGTGAGACTCCAAAGGAAACCAGGGTCTTATTATAAGAATAAGGTCAAAATGATAGGGATCTATAGCGATATCAACAATAAAGCCACACAATCTAGAGCCTGATTCTCAAGCTTAAATTCATTTTTGGATCTCTCTCTAACCCCTACATTCCTATGGAGCCTCTATGATGACCCTGGTCCATGTAAGTCTCCCTTATCACTCTAATACTTACAGTTGACTATGGAATTGGAATGGTATGATATATAGTTCCTATACTGTTGCCATTGTGGCTGGAGAATCATTCTGGGTAGGGGATGAGATGAGAAAGAGGGGTGGGGTATAAATCACACTATATTTCATTTTCTTATTTGAATTCCAGTGACATAAGATGGAAACTGAGGAGAGGCCATGCTGTGTGTCATAAGAGGCGTCAGGAAGTTTGGAGGCCAAGAAGAAGTAGACCTTGGTAGCAAAGGTTAGGGGCCAATTCTATGTGTGTATGAACACCCCCATATTTCATATGCCTCTAGTTTCCGAGGTCAGGGAATATGTCAAGAATGGGGCCACATGAGCACTTGCTAGGTTTCTGTAAACACTTGAGTTCCTGGTGGCCCATGACCTATGCCCTTTATTTCTCTTAGAGTACCCTCATGCCTTTACCCAGCACCTAATGACTACTCAACATTTTAAAAGTGCTTATAGGCTAAACTGTGATGTAGATTCCAACACTCAAGTCTGGAAGTCAAGCGTTCTAGATTACCATCAAGCCTCTTCACCTAAGTAACCATACCAAGAGAGCACTGAGCAAGATAACAGCTATTTTTGTTGAGTATCTTGAATTCACAGTCCTTGTATGCACAGTTTACTCACAATGACCCTGTGAAATAATGTAAATATTATTGGATAAGCTTAGTTAATGCCTAGACAAAGCAGAAGGCAAAATTTCCCCCTGAAAACCCTACAAATCATCCTAAAAGTTTAAAAAATTTGTGATTATAATGAATTATAATACTATTTGTGAATTACAGGTGATAAATATCACAATAGATCATATATGACTTAGTAAGAATAGAACAGCCAGATGCCCACAAGCAGGAGGGGAAAGAAGTGTCTTCAATCTTAAACTCATTCTGGGCCACACATGCACTGAGAACATTATTAAGCAAAATTTTTGCCACATTAAAATTTCCTAATTTTCTATTCTTTGTTTTTCATTGAGTAAAAATAGTTGAATTAATGTAAATTAACTGTGAGATACATTTCCTCTGTATGGTTTAATAAGAAGTACTCCTTATAGATTAAGACACATCCCAGGCATTTGGTTGAGTGCAAGAGAAGCAAGAATCAGATAGGCTTGACTTCTGCTGTGA
This sequence comes from Nesogale talazaci, assembly GCA_004026705.1. Lineage (NCBI taxonomy): Eukaryota > Metazoa > Chordata > Mammalia > Afrosoricida > Tenrecidae > Nesogale > Nesogale talazaci. Next base: position 37,780 of record PVJH01011073.1, on the reverse strand, counting down.
TAGGTTTAGTGTCAACTTGACTGGGCTAGTCTTCTCAGTTTGGCAGTAATCCTCAACAGTGTAACCTAATGTAACATAAGCAACTCCATGATGGAATCTTCTTTGAGCAACCGAGCAGTTTTGAGGAGATTGGAAAACCTTTTACTTAGGCCACAATCCTGTTGCAATGGGAAGGAAGTTTGCTCAAGGGTGTGGCCTACTTCCTACATAAGTTGATACCGTGGAGAAGACAACTCGATTCTTACTGGATCTGGAATCTGACTCATCAACTTGTGACTCTTTGGACTTGAGCCTATGACCATGTTACATGTGTTATTGACCACCTTGTTGTTTTTAGGCGCCATTGTATTTGCTCCAAAAGAAGAAACACTGCACAGACCTGTGACCTCCTCACAATTGTTCCTGTGTGTGAGTTGCTCAATATTCTTGAGGACCGTCCTCTTTTTTGCTATCCTTCCACTTTACCAAATGTGCTGACCTGCTTCAGGGACTGGTCTCTCTTGCCAACATGCCCAAAATATGTTAGATGAAGTCTTGCCATCTTTGACTGCAAGGAGCACTCTGGCCTTACTTCATCTAATATAGATAGATTTGTCTTTTTAACAGCCTATAGTACTTTTAATATTCTTCACCAACACCACAATTCAAATATATCAGTTCTTCTTTGGTCTTTCCTCTTCAATGTCCAACTTTCATATGCAAATGATACAATGGAGTGTACCATTGCATGGCTTGGGTCAGGCCCATCTTAATCTTCAAGGTAATGCCCTGGCTCTTCAATGCTCTAAAGAGATCTTGTGCAGTGGATTTACCTAATGCAATACGTCTTTTGATATCTTGACTGCTGCTTCCATGAACAATGATTTGATTGTGATCATATTACCCACCACATTGCCTTCTAACCCTGGGAGCCATCAGCAGCCTGACAGTTGACCTTAGATTCATTAGATTCTGCACCCACAAACCTATCTGTTGACCTTAGATTTACCCAACAGCCTGTGGTTTTCCTGCTTTGCCTTTCTGATGCCAGGTTAGACTTTCTGCTTCCTGTTTCATCAACCCACATAGCTATGCATTGGGTTTACCTAGTCTAAATTTGTTTGATATATATAGTTATATATATCATATATAACTAACTGTGTGTGTAAGTGAGAAGTGACTGGTTTTATTTCTTTAGAGAACCCAGTCTAATACACTTGGACTAATGCCATTTATCATCTTTGCAGATTGTTGTGTCAGTTTTATAGATAATGAAATCAAAGTTCAAAGAGGTGGCTTCAAAAGGTTACACAGGTGGTGAGGATCAGGGCTAGACTTGAACCCAGGTCTTTTGACATTAATCTTAAGTTTTTCTCTGCCACTCCTACTGTCTTCCACGGTAGCTCACAATTTGTCAGTTTGTCATATTGTGGTGGATTTCATGTTGCTATCATGACAGAAACTGTGCCTGGTATTTGAAATACCACTAGGGTTATCCATATTGGACAGGTTTCAGCAGAACCAAGATAGACTAGGAAAAAAGGTCTGAGGATATAATTCCAAAAATTAGTCAATGAAAATTTTGTGAATAATAATAAAAATAATAGAATGAGTTCTCATATAATGCTGGAAGATGAGCCACTCAGGTCAGAAGACTAGAGTGAAGTTTCCTTCTCAAAATAGAGTTGATCTGACTGATGAGGAGGAAACAAAGCCTTCAGAAGCCCTAATTGCTGATGTAGGACAACTCAGAATGAGAAATATCAGCTGCAAACATAGATTGATAATTGGAACACAGAATTAAAAAGTATGGATCAAAGAAAATTGGGAGTTGTCTCAAATGAAATGGAATGCTTGAAGATGGATGTAAACCAAAACCAAACTCACTGCCTGAGCTGATTTCCACTAAAATTGATTCTATAGGACAGAGTTGAACTTGGGTTTCTGAAGGTGTAAACCTTTATGGGAACAGAAAGCCTCATCTTTCTCTCAAGGCGTGCCTACTGGTTTTGAACGGCTGATCTTGTGCTTAGCAGCCCAATGTGTAACCCACTCTGCCATCAGTTCCTTTGAAAATCAATCTATGGTGCTAGTGAGCTGAAATGAGCTGCTATTGGCCATTTTGAATATAATCATCGTAAGGCCAAATCTACCAGCTGTGTTAGGCTAGGTTCTCTAGAGAAACAAAGCCAGTCTCTATCTATAATCATATCCACATCTATATCTATCTAGATATCTATCTATTTATATAGGAATTCATATCATGAAAATGACTAATACAGTTGTAGAAGTTGGGATAGCAGTCCAGTTCAAGCCCGCAGTGCTAACAAATCTGGAGGCTTCTTCTGACTCTTGTGGCTGCCGGGACTGATAAAGCAGGAATCAGGAAGACCATAGGCTAATCTCTGCACAGCAGGTGAATCGAAGGTCACCATGACATGCTACTTATTATTCCCCGGGTCAGCAGACAATTTGATGGGCCATTGACTCAAATCCAAATAATTAGAAATTGATGAGCAAGATGCAGAATCCAGACCAGAAAGAAGCCAGCAAGTGTTTCATAGCATCTATTTTCAAGGAAATGTCCTTAAAGACTACATCAGAACTGTGACCTAAATAAGGGGTTTGCATTCCACCCTGATCTTACAACTTAATTGATGCTCACAGCAGATCCCATTATGAAGTTGGTTCCATGGAGGATTTCAATGCTTTACCTGCCAAAGCACTGAACATCCTGATCAAGCCAAGTTGACACAAAACCCAGCTATCAGATGAATGAAGAATCGCATTGTATTCACTGTCAAAGAGAACATTTCAAGATTTATTCTGAAATACAAAATTGTCAGGGACAGGTTAACACCTATATGTCTACAAGCTAATAACTCCATTTCTGAATTTAAGCATCAAAGATGGATAAATTAAAGATTTCTTAATGGGTTGCCAAGTACTGAAATTGATGGATGACAACTAATGACATGTCAAAATCCAAAATCAGAGTCCTAGAATTTATTTCAGAAAAAAAGAGAGCACTGTAACTAGCCATTTGTCTTGGCTCTGGGGACCTGGAATTGAGTTCATATATGGTGCTGAATTGATCCCTCCAGAAATGGGATGGGTTGGAATGGAATGGTAATAAGCGCTCTGTTTCCTCCAGAGGGCCCTCTCCCAGTCCTGCCCACAGCCGTAATGGTTGACCACTCTCCTTAAGCCCCCTATTGATTACAAGGAGTTGATTTCTTCTGATGCAAGCGGCTGAGCCAAGGGCAGTTAGAGCTGAGCCAGGGGGCTCCAAATTACTGCCTTCCAGACTAAGTATGTTGGGCAGTTTTCCCAGAGGTCTTTCTCAAGGACAAAGAGGCTAGTCTTGTGCTTGTATCTGTTTAGTATCTGATATGTCAATGTTCCTTCCCCATTGTGTGCTCCAAATGGCCTGAGAATTGGGGTCATCCTTGCCTCAGAATTCAGGCTCTCAGGCTCCATCCTCGAAGTATTTTTGAAGATCCCCCTCCCCAGAGATGCTGCCAGCACGACCCATTTGAAGGCAGTGGTTTGCTCTGGCACTCAAGATGCTGACCCAGCCCACCACGGGGGTGGTGGCGCCAGACCTGGAGCTCCTTCTAAACTGGGAAGAACCATTTGGGGGAGTGGAAGAGTGATCTTCATATTGAAAACAGTTGTGACTCCCCTCCCATCACCTGAACCAGGGAAGATACTGCTTCGCTTGTTCAATGACGTCAAGGAGGCATCAACAGGGATCAGATGCTCAGGTTAGAATTGGATTTCATTTTAGTTCTCTTGTTAGAACAATAAAAATAAAGTATTTAGCCTAAGGAAGCTTGACTTCTCAAGACAAACTTGTACATGTACTATTTGGAGAAATGTCACTAATGGTGTTTTAATAATGCTTGTGAAGGACTTCTTATGGACTAAAGCAACTGCTAGCCCCTTAATGATGGGCTAAATATCAGCTACTGGCAGGATATGTAGTGGCTCAGTGCTGGGTACTTACCAAGCAAATTTATCATTATTTCTGTTTTATAAACCAGAATATGTGTTAAATAATACTTTGGGGCCACGGAAGGTAATTATGGAGCCCCATCTTGGTAACAGCATGCAATTATCCTACGGTTGCCTCGTGTTTACTAAGCAAGTCTGTGCAATTATTATCTAAAGCCCAAATCCTCCCCCCCTCCCCAAGCCACAAAAGTGCACCCGAGGGCAGGTCTGTGCCTAGAGTAGATGTAGCACTTGCATGGGGTCATGAAGGATTGGGGCCTCCACTTCCTAAATTCCAGCTCTGCCCTCAGCCCTGGCCTCCGAAAAGCCACACGCTAGGCTTTGTAAAATAATGGGCTTGTGTCTTTGCTTTGCCCTGCCCAAACCCACACCAGCCTTCGTTGTGACTGCCTTCCCTGGAGTACTCCAGGAGGGTAGAGGCTGTTTGGACTTGCCGATTGCTAATACAAAGCATGCTGGGACCTCAGCATCAGCCTGCAGAAGGTTCAGTTCAACTGTTAAAGGCAGCTTTGCAATTCATCCTGTGTTAGGAATTGTGCTGAACAATGAAGACACAGAGACACGAAGAAGGGTTTGACTTTTGATAGCCTAAGGTGGGAGAGGCAGACAGGTCAAAGATAGCCTGCATGCCTTTGCTGAGATCATGGGAAACATGGAAGATATGTGTTCAAATTGTCAGATGATCAAATGCCACCAGGAGTCAAGCTCTTCTGCCCTTGGCCCAGAGAAGCGTTCCGTTTCCTCCTCAGAGCTCAGCCAGCTCTGTCACTGGGTGTTTCTTCTGGGAGTGAGTGCTGTCTCCAGGTGTTAACTGGCCTTCTTCTCTGATCTCTCACGAGGCTTATTGAGTTCTGGGTTTCATTCATCTTTGTGTCTCTATCATGAAGCACAGGGCCAGAAACTCAGTAGGCAACCATTACATATTTATTGAGTGAATAAACAATAAACAAACAAACAAAAAATAAAGTAGCTCTTTAAAGGCCTATTTGACTTTGTGGCCAAGACAACAAGCCCAAATCACAGATTTTATTTTGTTTCCATGAATGTGGGTACACGTTGGGAGCCGGATTTTGAAAGGACTGGAGAGGAGATTTCTTGACTTCTCAGATGGGTAAAGAAAAGACCTATTATTATTTTTTAAAAGACACCAAGGCTCTAAGTGTGAGGATCTTTCTGCTTACTTGATATTGATGGGTTGACATTTGACCACTAACCGGTCTCCATGCAGGACTTTAGTGCCTTTCACCACCTTCCAGGGCAGCGAGCTGAAAGCACTATTGTTCCTTGCTTGTCTGCAGAAGATTCCCCCAGCTGGCCTCAAGGTCACCACACGTCACTGTTGCTTGTGTGTTCTTAAGCGGGGGCCCTGCTTTAAGTAAAAGATTAGATTTTTCTTTCTTCCCCACCAGCTTTTCCTCTCACCCGCTCCCCCCACCTCCGCCAGTCCTTTCATTTCTCCAGTTGCTGAATCTCTCTGGGTGAATATGAATTAGACCTAACACAGACTGGAAGGTCAACAGACATCTCAAAGGCCTTCTCCCGCCCACAGATTCTTAAACCAGTGATAGGAAGAATGACTAAACTGGGAGGTTTAATATTTTCAAAGACATCTCCCACATAGAATATTTTTCTATCCGGCCAATGAGTCTATGACAAGATCCGTGCCCCACCTCCCCGGTCCAGCTCTGTTTTTTTTTTTTTTTTATTACCATCAAACCACAGATAACACATTTGAGAGTGAAAGTTATTTACACATAGAGTTCAGAGAGATCAGTTGCATCTGTCATGTGCATCCATCACCAATATCCCTCCCCTAAATTGTCTCGCTCCAGAAGCACAAACTCCAGGACTCCTAAGCAACCCTGCTGTTCTTTGTTTCTGAGCTCATTTTGACTCATGGGGACTCCAGAGGAGAACAGTTCCATCCCTTTCTGAGGCTGTGTCTCTTCAGAAGCAGAATGCCAGGTCTGTCTTCCGAAGTGCTGCTGGGAGAGTTTGAGCAGCCAACTTTTTGGCTAGTGGTCGAATGCTTAGACTGTTGCACTCCTTGTGGCTTTCTAAACAATGCCCCCAATTCCCTCTTCCTTCTCTCTACAACAGCCACTGTTAAATTCTGATCTCTCTATATTTTTGGTAAGGTGTGTGTGTGTGTGTGTATATATATATATATATATATATATATATGTGGTTAGGTGCTGTTAAGTGGGCTTTACTCGTATAAATATGAAAGCAGGCAAACAAAGATTTGTAGACAAAAAACTAATTCATGAAAAACACAGATGCCAAGGCCCTCAGTATGAGGCTCCTTTCTGCTCACTTAATATTGAGGGGTTGACATTTGACTGAGGTAAGTGTATATAAAACATCAATATGTACATGTGGGTTCCTTTTCTTTTTTAATTTTTAAAAACTTTTACGTGATTCGGGTGAACACTTACCAAGCAGATTGTGACTTTTCCATTCAATAATTTATTCACATTTTGTTTTGACTCATCCATTCCAGTCTCCATGATGTTTCCTCACTTATCCCACATCCCGTGTTCCCGGTTTCCGTGCGGCATTTAAGAACCCTCTGTCCTTGAATCCATGCTGCCTTTGGGTCTAGAATGGCTGAGCATTCTAATTCAGGTTTGGGTTTGGTTCCAGACCTGAAAAAAGATAACGAAGGACCGTCATCTTGGGGAGGGGTTTCCCCACCAGTTTCAATCCAACTAATAAGCCTGGTTTCTTTAATGATTTTGAGTTCTGCTCCATAATTTTCCCCACTTTGGCCAGGATCTTCTCATGATCCTCCTCAGAGTAGTTGGCAGAGACATAGTGTCTGAAGTAGTGCTGGCGGCCAAGTGAAAAGTGGGTGGCTCAAATCTACCTGACAACTAGACAAGAGGAAAGTCTTGGCAATTGGCTTTTGTAAAGAGTACAACCTAGAAAATGTCTCGGAAAGTTTTGCTATGTTACATAGCATTGATTTGAGTTGGAATATCTATTTACTGGGACCTACTACTATCACCACAATCATCATATATATATATATATATATATATATATATATATATATATATATTTGTTGGTTTATTTTTTTATTAAGAGTACCCCCTTCCCAATTTCTTTTTTAAATTAAAAGATTTCTTTTTTTAAATTAAAAGATCGTTCTACTGGAGGCTCTTACAACTTTTGTTACAATCCATACATTAATTGATCGGGCATATTTTTATATGTTACTATCATTCTTTTCTAGACACTAACTTCCTATTGAACCCTGAGTATCAGCTCTTCTTTTTTCCCTCCCTCCCTACCTCGTGACCCATTGATAGATTATAAATTATTATTATTGTTGTCATATCTCACATCAACCACTGTCTCCCTTCCCCCATGGCTTCTGTTCTTCCTCCTGAGGGGTGTGTGTGGTTAAGTGTCGACCACTGAAATTGGTTTTCCCTTCCATTCCTCCTCTCCCCAACCTTCCTCCTACTGCTATTTCCATTCTTGTTCCTGGTTTCTGTGTTGTGAGCACTTATCTTTTTTCTATACCTCTGTACATTCCTGTCTAGTCCGAAGTGAGAGGCAGCAATAGGGTCATGATCCTGGAGGGTGAGTAAGCCTCCAGGAATATTGCCTCCAGGCAATATAAGCCTCCAGGAACCAGAGGAATATTGTTTGTTTTATCAGTGGTTTACTGCACCCTGATTGACTCATTCCATCCCTGTGTCCCCTCTGGGGGAAGATGTTCCATTACCTACAGATGAGTTTTGGGGCTCTCCTCTGAACCCCCTCATTCTCAACAATATGTTTTTATTTGTTTGTTCACTGTGGGTCTTCTGATGCCTGTTTGTTGGTTCTAATGACATCTCATAGTCGCACCATTGTTGTGTTTCTTCCATGCGGGTTTGTTGTTTCTCTACTAGATGGCCACTTATTTAACTTTGTGTTAGTCTGGGTAAACTAGGAAAACTCATATATGTATAAGAGAGAGTTTTTTTTTTGGTTTGGGCATCACTGCCCTCTGGTGGTGGTAATAGGAGGCCCATCCTTTGCTCCTGTGGAGCTGGAATGGAACCTTCATCCCAGTGGGCCACAGTCCCGCAAACATCTAGTACACCACTGGGGCTCAGCCAAGAGAGAGTTTTATATAAAGGGTAAATGTATATTCAGAAAGCAGTTATGTCCAAACCCCAAAATCCGACTAACTCATATGTCCAACACTGATCTACAAAGTCCTTCTCAAACTCATAACACACACACATACACACACACAAAATGACTAAACATGCAGGCAGGAGAATCACAGAGCAGTGGGTAAAAGCTAATGGTGGTATAAGCATCTCAGCACTGGCAGGGGTCTCCACCCACGCAGCTTGTCCAGCACCCAGCACTGCATCAGGGTAAGGCCACATGGCTTCTCCTCAGGAGGTGTTTTGCAGGAAGTGAGCCTTCCCAGCTGAAGCAGGGAATTGGCCAAGGCAGCTGCATCCTGGTCTGAACATCAGAGAGTAAGAGACCCTAGAATAAGAAAGGCAAAGACTCATTGAGACATTTTTCTCTCCACTCTTCAGTTAATTCCACATATGTTTATTGGCCAGGTTGGACACACTAAACCTTAACTATTTCAGACTTCAAGCCTTTAATACCCCAGGTGCTATATCTCTTAATATCCAGGTACCATCCACTTTCTTTACCACATTTGCTCATGCATGCATTTTTTAATAGTTGAAAGTCTTAAGATTCAGAGATGTTAACTGATCTACCCATTGAGGAAATATTTCTCAGAGAAAACTTTCAGCTCGCAATCCTTTTTAATACATCACACTGCCTATAACTCTCTGAAAGACAAGGAACCCTGGGTGATATTTAATCAGATTATGGTGTGTAAGATGAAATGTAGCTATAGTTATAAGGTCTTAAGAATATTGATTGCAAAAGAGTTTTAGAACTTTCTGGATGATAGAATCTGGCCATTCCTTGTGTTGGCAATAGGATAGTTGAAAATAACTTGGAGGCAAAGAGTGAGCATATTGATATGAAAGCTAAATGTCTATAGAGTGTTTCGCCTCATTCTTGTTCATACTACTCTAAGGCGACTCCATGTTCAGAATGTGCTCAGTTGAGCTTCTGGGAGTTGATGAAAGAGAAGGACCAAAGTCCATGATTCTTGTGCTCTGAACAGAACTTTAGTCCCATTGGGGAAGCAGGATGGACAAAACAGGCCAGAAAGAAGCAGAAAGAGATGAGGTTTGCAGAACGCCCCAAAGGATGCTTAGTGTTGGCACAGAGGACAGCACTGTGGTTTGGGGAATGAGCAAGAGACTCAATAAACTGAAAGTTTTTGCTCCCTTGCTTATATAGCCTGTGGTGGAATAGGAGGAGACTTGCTGGCACAGTGGTTGAATAACTTGGCTGCTCATAGCCTGCTAACTGAAAAGTCGACAGATGAAACCAGCTGCTCCGTGGGGAGAAAAGAAGAGGAAGTCAGTTTCTTTAAAGAATATGAGCCATGGAAATAATAGGTGGAAGTTCTCCTCTGTTCCAAAGGGTCATGATGACTTGGAATCCACTTGAAAGCAATGGCTTTTGGGTGATGGGGCAGGGACATAAAGAATGGCAACCATATTTTCAGGTGCTGAAGATTCAGTTTCAACTCATAGTAACTATGTACGACAAAAGAAAATACTGCCTGTTCCTTGCCTCATCCCCACAATTGCTGTTATGTTGAGCCATGGTGTCTACCCATCTTATTGAAGATCTTCCTCCTTTTTTGTTTGACCCTCTACTGCATCAAACTTTATGTCACTTTCCAATGAAGGGTCTCTCCCGACACCATGTCCAAAGTGTGTGAGACAAAGTCTCACCATCCTTGCTTCCAAGGAATTTTCTGGCTGTACTTCCAAGACAGACTTGTTCTTCTGGCAGTTCATGGCACTTTCAATATCATTCACTAACACTCTAATTCATATTCATCAGTTCTTCTTAGGTTGTCCTTATTCATTGTCCAACTCTCACATGCACATGAATCTACTGAAACTGTCATGGCTTGGGTCAGGCACACGTTAGTCTTCGAAATGACATCTTTGTTTTTCAACACTTTTAAGAGGTCTTGTATAGCAGAGTTATTAAATGCAATGCATAATTTGATCCATTGACTGCTGTTTCCATGAGCATTGGTTATCGATCTAATAAAAATGAAAGCTTAGACAATTTCAATATTTTCTCCATTTATCATGATGTTCTGTTGAGTCTGATGTGAGTATTTTGGTTTTCTTTACATTGAGTTGTAATACAGTCAGTGACAGTGTATTCCTTCGGTCTTCCTTTCATGTTGCCTGCATTGCTCAATATTTTGCCCATGGAATTCTATAATATTACATCTCAAGACTTGACTTTTTTGTTATTCTTCTCACTTGAGATATGTTGAGCAAGGTTATTTCATTGTGGTTTTCTAATGCCAGATCTTGGCACAGTTCCTAGAGGGAAAATCAGATAAACAAAGTGTCATGACAGGCTGAAAAATTTCTTTATGTAGCATGAAGCGCAAACAATGAAATCGGTGGTCACAGCACTGAGAAACCAGGGCTAGAACAATGTTAAGCTCAGGTTATTAATAGACTTGACGTTGGATATACTTAACAGTAGGAGAGATCAGAAAGACTGGCAAAGGAAGTGAGTTTGGGTTCAGTTCTTGATTTATCACAAAGTGTTAGAGATATCATCTAAGGTCACGTATCTCCTGGGCTTCAGTAAAATGAGGACGTCATGTTGGTCTTTAAGGCCTTTTCTCATGCTTGCTGGACTGCTAACTCACCAACCACATAGTGAGGACAGGGGTCATGTCTTGTCAGGACTTATCAATCCCCAGAGATTGATCAGACATGAATCCTACCTTCAAGGGTGTCACAGTCAGATGGAGAAAATGGGAAACAAACACATTGTGACTAAGCCACAGCAGGAAACAGTATGTGCTCAACAGTGTCACAAAACCCAATATGTAAGGTTAGCATGAGCTTATTTCTGCTTCCTTACTAATCTTTCATGAATAATTATACTTTTTTAAACCCCATGGAAGATTCCACTCTGAAAGATGACTGCCTTTTCTTTCTTCCAGGTCTACATTGTGCCAACAAAGCTCCTCTTGTTCTATCAAAGTCTGCATCAGCAGAGAGCAATATTAGTTTCTCGAGTCTCTTGCTCATTCACCAAACCACAGTGTTGCCCTCTGTGCCAACAATGAGCATCCTTCGGGGCCTGTTGCAAACCTCATCCCCTTCAAAGTGTCTTAGCATTATTTTTTAAAGCACTCATTGGGGTCTGATTCTTTGTGTCATGAATTGTCTATACTGTTTCCCTAATGAGACTGAAAACTGTTCAGAGTACAAGAATCAAGGTCTTTGGTCCTTTTCTTTCCTCAACTGCACACTCAGCAGACCACAGTCTTATAGTGTCTACCATACTAGTCTGGGTAAACTAGAGAAACAAATTCATAGACACTCATATGTGTATGAGAGAGTTTTATATAAAGAGTAATTGTTCATTGAGAAAACATCCCAACCCAGTCCAGTCCAAGCCCATAAATCTGATATTAACCCATATGTCTGATACCAATCTACAAAATCATCTGATTCATGAAACACATGTAAAGATGCCAAATGCAGGAAGATCACAGCCCAGTGGGATAGAAGACATCTGGATAGTGGAATTGTAACCATCTCAGCGCTGGCTTCTCTAGTACCCAGGGCTGCATGAGGGCAGGTCCATGTGGCTTCTCCAGCTCAGGGCACTAACGCAGATCCATGTGTCTTGTCAGCTGTAATGTCTTCCAGGGAGTAAACACACAGAGAAAATGCCTCCCTTCTCCAAGGAGGAAAATCCAGCTTTTCCAGAGTTCTCAGGAGAAAACTATGTCCACACAGACGCCTCATTGCCTGTGATCTGATTGACAGACTAGACACTACCTCTTCACTCCTAATCCTCCCTAGCCCCAAATCGATACCAGATTATGTAACTACAATGCCTTCCGAGGTAATTGGAGCCACTTTCCAAATTGACAGTTCCTGACAGGGATTGAATACACCACAAGCAGGTAAGCAAAATATTCTTACTTTGGCTATTCAGTATCTTAGCTACCTTTTAAAGACATATTTATAAATGTTTCAGATGAGTTCCTGGTCATTATTATGCCAGTCAGGATAAGAATATATGAAACAGAAGTAAATAAACATCAAACCTAGATCAAGAGATACCAGAGAGTTTAAAATACCTAACTCTAGAGCGTAGGGGAAAGAAAGAAAAGGACAAGCGGTACTTCATTTTGATTCTAGCAGCATCGCAGCCACCATCTAATCAATCCTGGCTCAAGGTGACCTCATGCATATCAAAGTAAGAGCTATGTTCCATAGAACCTTCAAGGGCTAATTTTTTCAGAAGTAGATCACCAGGCCTTTCTTCTGAAGTGCTTCTAAGTGGACTCCAATCTTTTGGTTATCACCGAACATGTTAACTACTTGCACCTAAGACTTCAGCAAAAGACAGGGCAAAAAACTGGGAGCACACGTTGAAGAAAATAAAGGGGCGTGAGGATGGGACTCATGACAGTTGTGAAATTTGGAAGACCATGTGAGTGTTGCTGTTGTCGTAAGGTGCCATCAATCATTTCCAACTCATCCTGAGCCTTTTCGTAACAGAATGAAACACTGCTCGGTCCTGCGTCATCTGCCCAATTGTTCCTATGCTTGGGCCCATTTTTTGCAACCATTGTGTCACTCCATCTGTGGAGGGTCCCCCCCTTTTTTTTGTTGGCCATCTACTTTACCAAACATGATGTCCTTTTGGGGGACTGATCCCTCTGGATATGTTCAAAGTATGCGAGAGGAAGAGTTTCCCCCTGTGCCTTTAAGGAACATTCTGCCTGTACATCTTCCAAAACAGGTTTGTTTGTTCTTATGGCAGTCCGTGGTCCTTTCAACATTCTTCGCCAGCACCATAATTCAAATGCAAGTGATGGACGTGATAAAGGAGATGCTAAGACATGTCGTTGAGATCTATGAATTGGATACTGTAAAATTCTGCAAGAGATGCCATTACAGATCAAAACTGTTTTTAAGCAATGTTGGTTGTGAAAAAAGGGAAGGCAGTTGTCAAGATGGACTGACAGAGTGGCTGGCACAATGAACTCAATCCTAACAATTGGGGAGGATGCAAGATCAGGCAGGGTCTCCTTCTCTTGTACACAGGAAAGCTATGAATCAGAGCCTACTTCACGACACCTAACAACCACTCCTCTTGCAATCAGGAGAAAGGAGTGCTAATGAAAGCTGGTTGAAATGGTGAATTCAAATAACTGTAAGGCATCCTTCCTTCTGTGTTCCCCCTTCCCTTCTTCACAGACTCTAAATGGCAGTGATATGGGGGGTATACAAGAGTGTGGGTGTATGTATGTATATACATGTGTTCAATTAAACACATCCTGCTACTGCAATGGTAGCTGAAGACATCTTGAAGCATGGAGTGGCCTTTCCACGCCTCCCTGGTCTGTCTTCCTCCCGATCGTTGACTGTGCACACTACTGTCAGCACATGACACGCACACTAGCTCCTATTTCTCTTTACTTCTTAAACCTCACTTGGAAGAGGAGATGGTACAATGGATCTAAAATAATAAGGATCTTAAACAGTGTCCAACGCAAGTTTCCTGGCTCTCACTTCTCACTCATACTTAATCTTCTGGACCTCCTAAATGCATTTGTTGGAACAAGTTTAAAGTTTGCCTTTAGCTTCAATTTCAGCTTTGAATTCTGATTGCTCCAGCTCTCCCACACAGCACTGAATCCTCCATAAGAAATGAAAATATTCATTCAATCAGGAAAACGTCTAGCTAGCTAGCTCTGATTTTTACTTCATGCTTTGGATAAGCCTGGTAGGATTAATTCTGACTTAGGCAACAAACTTCCATTACTGTCAGTTCTAGGGAAGGAAGAGACGAAATGGCCTGTTGTTTTGGCAGGGGACCCAGTCTGGAGCCATATGATTTCAGGGTCTTCTATATGTGCTTGGGCTCACACATTGTCCCATTGGTCCCTGTGTGGCACAGTGGCATGGTTTGAGGGAACTTCTGGACTCTGCCACATGGTCTTCGGGATCAAGTCCTTTCCTGTGAGTCCTTGGGCTAGAGACCTGATCATCAGGAATTCTACTTAATAAGAAGTCAATTTTCTCTTAAAGACCCCAAAAGGAAGGATTTTTATCTTTTATAAAGTAGCAGAAGGAGTGGAAATTGGTGTGGCTTACATCTAAATTAGGTTTGACAAAATGAAGTGATAGAAGGAAATTCTTATCTTTGGATAATTTTTATCCAGGAAATTTGAACCCAAATCGGTCTGTTCTTGCTCTGGCAGGAGTTCCAGCAGCTGAAGATTATGGTTGGGTTCTTTCTTTGAGAACTTTTAATGCAAGAATGATCCCAAGGAGATAGAGGTTGAAGATGTCCCAAGTATTTGGCTTTTCTCCAATGCTATAGTATTCCATTATCTCTGATCACAGTTAATGTTCAACCTCCCCTCCCTAGGGTATTTCCTCATGTCCCAGAGTTCCACAGTGTGGTGCAACATCTCACAAAGCTCATGGAGGTGATGGCTATCAAGGTTGGGATGGCTGGTAAGTCACAAATCTGAAGTTCAGTTGTCTGCCCAGAGGATCCTCTTTCTCCTCAAGGCCGCAGAAACTGGTGAGCAAGACAAGGTGATAGGCTTCAACTCAAAACTCAAGAACCAGTGTCCAGGCAGAGGCAGGCCAAATGCAAGATTCAGATAAAGAACAAAGATCAGGTTTCGCTTGCTTAGCCAGGCAAAAGACCATGCGAGGAATTGCATCAAGATGACTTTCTGAATTCCGGGCCAGCAGCTTCTTTGGGTGGTACCCAGTGTCTATTGATGATCATCACTGGTACCTCAATATGAGTCTTCTACAAATACTGATTTGGGAAGTGGGGTTGAGGGGAGTCACAATGGTAGTGTCTTGTCCACCTCAAGGCTTTGTTGGAGGTGTGATTTTTGCCTTCTGATGTACGGGCACCTCCACATATCACACTAAGTGTGGTGACTTGAGGTGCACCCTGTCGTCAAATAGGGCCTGAAACATATCTCACCCCTGCTTATGCATTGCCCTGCAATTTGCCTGGTCAGCAGTTCAAAACCACCGGTACCTCCATAGGAGTGAGACTGGGCTTTCTCCACAGTTAGAAGCCTCACTTAAAAAAAAAAAGAAGAGGAAAGACATTACCTTGAAATTTGTTACCTTGCCTCCAGTGGACCTCATCTGTGTTTCTTTGCAGGATATAAGGGGATGAGGATTAGCTGCGTGATATCACCTGCCCTAGTTTGACCATTCATCTCTTCTTCACTGACTCCCTCATCTCTCTCAAAAATGGGTTCCAATTTCTCTCATTTTCAAAACTTTGACTTTGCTTCTCCCTCTAATCACTTGACCCATGTTTCTCGCTCCCGTGGAACTTCTGAAAGTTGTTGGTGGCATTCCTGACTTGACTTCTTATAAAGTGACCAGATTTTAAGCAGGACACCATTGACCGGGAGGAGGGGGAGTTCTTGATTAAAAGTTGGGTGTATGTGGAGCAACAAAGATATTCATAGAATGCAAAAATAGTATTACAATATATTTATTTAATTTTAAAACACTGCAGGGTGCAGGACAAATTGTTAAAAAGCGCAAAGTCTTACTTCTCAAGTGCTAATCACTCTTCACCTAAGTCTATTATCTGTCTTCTACCTATCCTTTTTGAAATGCCCCCAAAGGTTATCGGTGCTTTCCGACTTGCCATCCTCTATGGTTTTGTCTCAGTTTTTAACCCATTCTATGGATTGCCACTGAGTCAGTTTTGACTCATAGAAATTCTATAGCATAGGAAAGAACTATCCTTTAGTAAAGTGACCAGATTTTAAGTGGGACATCATTGACCGGGGGTGGAGGGGCAGGGGAGGTAGTTTCTTGATTAAAGCTTTGCTCTATATGGAGCACAAAAAATAGTATTGTAATATATTTATTTTAATTTTAAAGCGCTGCGGCATGTTGTTAAATTGTTAAAAAGTGGGAAGGCTGGTCACTTTATCTATAAGCTTCTAAGACCATAGTCTTTATAGAAGCAGCCTGACATATATTTTCCCCATGAAGTAGCTGCTGCATTTGAATTGCTGACTTTCGGCTTAGCAAGTGTGTTAGCCCAGGTAGACGTTTGAAACAAATCCAGAGGGACTCAAATGTGTGTAAGAGAGAACTTTATATCAAAGAGCAATTGTATGTTAATACCCCAGCCCAGTCCAGGTCAAGTCCATAAGTCCGATATTATCCCATATGTCTGACACTAGACCATAAATTCCTCTTTAGACTCAGGCAGTCATGTAATGAGTATAAATACAGGAAGATCACAGGCCAGTGGGTGAAAAATCTTCTGGATCCAGTGGTGGTGGAAGCATCTCAGCGCTGGGGTGGGTCACCTGCTCCAGGGCTCTGACTCCATCAGGGTAGCTCCATGTGCCTTGTCATCAGGAATATAAAGCAGAGAGAGTGTGTCTGGCCTTCTGTGAGAAGACAGGAGTTCCCAGAGTCTTCAGGAGAAGGTCATGCCCACACAGAGGCCTCGTTGACTATGATCTGATTGACAAGTTAGACTCCACCCTTTCACAAGTTGACAGAAGACTGTGTAACTGCCACAGCAAGTGAGTGCTTAGCCACTGAGTCAGCAGGGCTCCTTAATCTTCACTCAACTCATTGCTTATTCAAAGTGTAATCCAAGAACCCACATTGAGAACACCAACTGGAAATTTGTTATAAATGTAGAATCTTAGACTCCACCCACGATTCACTAATCAAGATCTGCATTTTAACAGATTGTAACAGATTCCCAGGTGATTCATTAATATTGATGCCTATTCGCTGAAGTATTTAACACATTCCTTGGCCAATTCTTTCTCTTTGCCTTTTCCCCCTTTTTCTAGCAGCCCTGTAAAAGCAAACCTTTCCTAAATACAAACTTCCAGTTTTACAAATTGCTCTCCTAGCAATTTCTGTATTCTCTGGGAAGTCTTTTCTCCTAGATCTTCAAATACCAGTAAATACTGATGACTCACACATTTCTATCTCTCTGTTCAGAGATTAAGACTTCTATTTCTCTACTGCTCTCCAACTTTGTGTCTGTTCTGCAATGTCTCAAACAGAGCCCATTAACTTCCCTACTCCTTACTCTTATTTCTCCTGGGTTTTCTCTCTCGATTCATGACATCATTATCCATTCACCTCTCTCACAAAACTAGGGACTGTAGGGTTTTCAATGATGCTTCTCTACTCTCTTATCTCCCAGTCCAATTAGTTACCAAGCGTTGCCTATTCATCCCTGCACATATCCATCTACGACAATTCCTCCTTTTCATTCCCTCTCCATTGCCAGGATTTAGGTCTTTAGCATTAATTTACTGGACTATAAAGCAGCCTCATAAATACCCTTCTACCCTCATATCAATTTCCCATCTCCTAGCCCAGTCTCCACCCTGAAAGCTGCCCAAA
This sequence comes from Nesogale talazaci, assembly GCA_004026705.1. NCBI lineage: Eukaryota > Metazoa > Chordata > Mammalia > Afrosoricida > Tenrecidae > Nesogale > Nesogale talazaci. The sequence goes on along the minus strand of PVJH01011073.1, from coordinate 20,225 downwards.
ATATGCCCCTAAATGGTTACTCTCACTACTTTCAGAAGTCTCTAGTGGTTCTTCCTAACCAAGTCCCCCATAATCTGAGTCCCGCCTCTTTTCTAGCAAAGTCTCTGTTTGCATTCTACATTCCAGAAATACTCAATTTCTCACAGGTCTCCAGACTCACAGATTCCATAATACATGAAGACTTCAAGACATTCCATGGAAAAAGGGAATAAAATGATAATGGAATTTTCCCATGAACTTTTTGGAGCCCCCTCCCTCAAGTTTCTTGCACTTAAAAATAAAAACAACTCATTTCTATAGTTTTGATTTTTAAAATATCCCCCTCTCCAGAATATCTTTTCCTGCATTTCTGCCTCTCCTCAGTCTTCAAGCCTAAATTCCAATCTTGCTACCCCTGTGAGGCATTCTCTGAGATCTGAATGCAATGAATAGGCAAGGCTTTTGTGCGCCAATGGACACTGTTCACATTGCATGCATCACATTTGGACATGGTGTTCTTGTTCATTCTAAAGTTCATGGTTGACTTGTGCTGCCACAAAAGATATGTTTAAGCAAATGTGAATGTAACCTTGCTTGGAAATAGGTTCTTTGGAGATGTTATTAGGGACCACGAGGTCTTGCTGCAGTGGACAAGAGACCCAACTAGTTGCTAGGAAGTTGATGCAGAGTCATGTTAAGACTCAATTGTGTCAGAGTAGAGCTTTGCTCCATGGGTGTGTTAGTCTGTGTAGACCAGAGAAACACATTCATTGACATTCAATTATATGTAAGAGCGGACTTTATATCAAAGAACAATTGTATATTAAGAAACATCCCAGTCCAGTTCATATAAAGTTCACAAGTCCAGTATTACTCCATATGTCTAATACTAGTTCATAAATTCCTCTTTAAACCCATCTAGTCATGCAATGATGCCTAATACAGGACGATTACAGGCTAGTGAGTGGAAAGTCTTTTAGATCCAGTGATGGTAGAAGCATTTCAGTGCTGGGGTGGGTCTCCATGGGTATCCTTCAGCTCTGAGCTCTGGCTGCCATTAGCATTGCTCTATGTGGCATGTGAAGCATAGAGTGTATGTCCTGTCTCCTGTGAGGAAGACAGGAGTTAAGAGTTCCAAGGATCCTCGTGCCCACACAGAGTCCTTGCTGGCTATGACCCGATTGACAAGCTAGATAGCACGCTTTCTTTCAAGTTGACAGGAGATTATGTAACTGGCACAATTGGGCTTCTAATAACTGATTTTTCAGAAGCAGATGCATCTTTCTTTGAGTAAATCTTCCAATCTTTGGTTAGCAGCTAAACATGTTAGCTATTTATACCACTCAGGCATTCACTACTGGACGAGGGTAGACCTTAGTCCAGAATTACTGATATTCTTATAAAAAGAGGATAGACTCAGATAAAATAGGCATAAAGGGAAGATGACTTTGTGAAGACACAGGCAAAGATGAGAGTTCTACTGCAGAAACCAAGGAGCACCTGGAGGACCAGAAGCTGAGAGAACCAAGGAAGGATGTTTCCACACTTTCCAGAAGGAGCTTGTCTCTGCCCACACCCTGAATTTGGACTCCCAGTCGCCACACCAGCAAGTCACTACATTTCTGATGTTTCAGGCCATCTGATTTGGGGTATTTTATTCTTGCAGCCCCAGGAAACTAACACACTGCCCTTATCTTCTACATACCTCTTTGAGGGCATCAACTGTGCCTCATTCGTTTCTGTGTTTCAGTATCTAGGGCTGTGTCTGATACATAACACGCAATCCCCAAATACTAAATTTCATTGATGCGTCTGCTCCTGCTTTTGTTTCATCTACTGTGTTTGAATTTGCAGCAGTTGCTTGCTAGTTTCTTTCTCTTTTTCTTATTAAAATTTCACTTTATTGGGGGCTCTTACAGCTCTTATAACAACCCATACATCAATTGTTTCTAGCCAATTTATACATATGTTGCCATCATTATTTTTTAGACATTTACTTTCTATTGAGCCTATCAGATCTTCCCTGTAACCCCTTGAGAGATTATAAATTATTATTATTTTCATCTGTTGTACCAACTGCTGTTTCCCCCATGGTTTCTGTTGTTCACCCCCTTGGTGCTCGTGTGTACACATGCTTGTGTATGTGTGTGTGTGTGTGCTGTATGTGTGTGATTATGTGTCATCATTGCAATTAGTTCTCTTTCATCTGTCCCTGCCCTCCTGGTATCAATACTCCCATTCTGGTTCCTGGATTCCATGTGTTGCAAACTCTTATCTCTTATCTGTACTTGTGCACATGCCCTGATCTAGCCCTCAGTGAAAGACAGGACTGGGGTCATGAGAGTCGGGGGTGGTGGTGAGGAAGCCTTAAGGAACTAGAGGAATATTGTGTGTTTCCTAGGTGCTATATGTGCCCTGGTTGACTCATCTCTTCCTTGTGACCCTTCTGTGAGGGGGTGTCCCATTTTCTAAAGATGGGGTTTGGGGTCTTTGCTCCAATTCCCTCATTCTCAACAATATGTTTTTGTTTGTTTTTGGTCTTCTGATGCCTGTTACTCATCCTGTCAACACCTCATAATCATACCAACTGGTGTGCTTCTTCCATGTGGGCTTGTCGCTTCTCTGCTATATGGCCTCCTGTTTAACTTCAAGCCTTTAAGACACCAGTGAGTGAGAGGTGTCAGTGGTGAGAGGCTAACAATACAACTGAATCTACAAGACTTCCCACCCAATGGCTTGTGATCTTCCTGCATTTAGCATCATTGCATATGTTTTGTGAGTCAGAAGAGTTCTTTATTGATTGGTATCAGACATATGGACTAAGATCGGACCTATGGACTTGATCTAGACTGGACTGATATGTTTCCTCAGTATTCAACTGCTCTTGTAGATAAGCCTCTTTCTTATACTTTTGACTTATACTTCTTATACTTATACTTCTTATACTTATGACTTTTGTTTCTCTAGTCTACCCAGACTAACACATTATACGATTGATTAGACCAGCCATTTCCAGTGGCATGTGAATCCATAGTGTCAGTAAACGATGACATGGATAGTTACAGTTGATGTAACTTTTTGCTGTTAGCTTCCATTGCATCAGCTCACAACTCACGGTGATCCCAAACATTAGGAGGCAATATCCTGTACCAATCGCATGATTTTTTGCAGAATGGACTATGGCAATTCATAGACTTTCCATGGATAGTAGAAGAAATTACTATTGAAATTGTGTGCTTAAGTTGGAGTTTGGGCTTAGGGGTCCCACTATGTCTCATGACTTCTGGCTGGCAGGTTGAGCTCCCATTTACTGGTGGGACTTAATTGCTGAGACCAAAGAGTCCCTACCTCTCACTGTCACTGCCTGACTTTTCAAGAATGAGAAGCAGAACAGATGAAATAACCTACTCACTTATGTATATTTCTTCTTTAACAACAAACACAAACAAGAACAAACCCTTCCATTTCTCAGTTGCATGTGTCATGAAGCGCTAACACTCTCGAAAACAAGAAGAATGCTGTTGTCTCAGACACCTTTCTTTCAGTGAGAAAATTCCATCCCAAAGTGTTAGCTGTGAGAAAATTCCAATCCAAAGTGTTAGCTGTCGCGGGGGTCTTATAGAGGGCTATCAGTAGTAGTATCTCCCTTCTTTGTTTGGACCACTTACGCGACTCTCTTTAGTCCTCGTGGGATCTCTAGCGGTGCAAATGGTAAAGCCACTCCATGGATAACTAAAAGATTGGAGGTTTGAGTCCATCCAGAGGGGCCTTGGATCCACAACAATGGAAGCCATTGAAAGACCTCTGGGATACAGGTCTACTGTGACACACAAAGCGTCGCCATGCATTGGGGTCACCTTGCTGACAAATGCTTCTTCTGAACTGCGCTTGTGGTGGGATCCAGACTCCCTTCCTGAACATGAATGCCCGTTGTGAGTTGGCACCTGAGGGTGCCCCTCCTGTTCTATTCCTCCCCACTGCTCCCTTGTTTTCCTGCCAGTAGGAACTGTCTCCGGGCCTTCAAACCTGGTGACAGTGAGGCTGCGGAGAGGAGAGGTCAGCTGAGAAGTGTGGCTCTGAGCTTGGCACGTCCATGCTCACAACAGAAGCAGGCTTCAGAAAGTTTATGGAAAGATGGAATTGAAAGAGAATGGATTTTTTCCCATGATGTATTTGCAGCACCCTTGTGTATAGACATGGATCTGACTTAGCTTCCTGTGTGGGAAATCATACCTCACTGGTTTAATTAAAAGTTGGTATGGTATGGTGTAAGATATGAAAATAATAATAATTTATAACTTATCAAGGGTGCAGGAGGGAGGAAATATGTGAGGAACTGATGTGTCTTGTCATCAGGAAGATGAAACAGAGATTATGTGTGTCCCACCTACCATGGGCTATTTATCTCTGTGGCACCTCCATATGAGGTCATCATGCTGTGACCTGATGGACAGGCTAACCTCCACCCCTTCAATCTTAATAGTCTTCAGTTGGCACCAGATTATGTAACTTCCATATTCCTGGAAACAGCTGTCCCTAGAGAAATGTTGTCCAGTCACTATTAGGAAGGTCATATAGTGGATGGTTAAGTTGCAGGCTCTTGGGTCAGATTTTCTTTGTTACAAGTAAGAGCCACCATTCCTGGATGTGTGATCTTGGGTGACATGATTATTTGCTCTGTATCTCCTTTACCTTTCCTATAAAATGTAGAAAGTATTACCCACCTGCCAAGGCTCTTGCTTGAAGTTAGCACTCAGAATAGTGCCTGAAAAGAAGATAGAAACAATCTAAATGTCTACCAGTGGAGGAATGGATAAATAAACTGAGGTGCATGCCTGTGATGGAATACTGCATATCATCAAAGAGCAATGATGCAATCAAACGCACCCTCATGGTAAGGATGCATTTGGAGGACATTATGCTGAGTGTAATTATTTAACTGCAAACAGACAAATACTGTATAAGACCACTGTTATCAAAGAAAAAATCTAGGTTTTCATACCAAAAGAAACAGACTTTGATGGTTGAGGGGCAGAGGAAGAAAGAGGAAGTAATAAAAATAAAATAAACTAAGAATAAGATATTACTAGTATTTTTGGGGGGCGGTAAAGTTGCTCTCCACCTTAAGAAGTATTTACATGTTTATTTCTCTCCCACCCCCACCTTCCTTCTTAATTCTTTATCATCAACTGAGTGAAGATTTACAGATCAAGTCAGGTTTTCCTTCTGCAACTCTTAAAAACAATAATCCCTGGGACACAATAAGCCCTCAGAAAATGCAATTTTTTTAAGTACATGACATATTACTGTTGTTGTTTCTAGATGCTCTTGAGTCAATTTTGACTGCTGAAAAACCCATGTGTTACAGAGTAGAACTGCCCTATAGGTTTCTTAATTAACAAGAATATTGTTTTGTTTTATGACTGATTTTAATATAGCTTATATTTAACATATATAACTCAATATTTACATCAGATAAATAGTCTTGTTAATTTCACCCAGTCAGTTCTGACTCCTGGTGCCCCATGTGTTACAGAGAACAACTGGGCTCCATGGGTTTTTCTTGGTTGTAAACTTAACAGAAGCAAACAGTTTTCTAGGATTTTCTCCTGTAGTAATGCTGAGTTGACTTGCACCACTAACATTGCAATGCTCACTCTCAATTTTCATGAGCCTTCATTCCAGGATTCTGGCAAGGAGTGATTCTTGGCTCAGAAAGTGATGCCATTGGTTGCAGAGTAAAAAGTAACTGGGCCAAGAGCCCTGCTTCATAGTTGCTCCTGCCCTCAGTCAGCCCCTGAGCACATCTGAGTATGTACCTCTTTTGAGGCAAACTTAGAGACAGAGTCCAGGTTTGAGGTGGAGCAAAAATTTCCTAGGCCCAGAAATTTTAATTAATCACATATACATTCATTCAACAAACATTGAGTTCCAACACTTAATAGATGACCCAGAGTTTATCAGAATGAACAAGACAAGATCCTTCCTCTCAAAAAGCTCGCTGTCTATTGGGAGAGACCTACCTTGAATGAATGAATTTATTGCAGGTGCTATGAGAGGGATAGTTTCTAGGTATTTGGAGACACACAAAAAAGCAGGACCCACACAAGTTGAGGGCTCAGATTCTGCTGTCAGACTGTCTTCAGACTGGAATTTAAGCAAGTAATATATTGAACTGTTAATGGCCTGGTTTCCTTATTTATAAAATGGAGCTAATATTGGTATCTATAACTTGTATGTGAGCTTCATCTTAGATACTTTGCACATGTTACCAGGAAAGACTAGTTCCTGGAAAAGGGCATCGAGTTTGGTAAAGTAGAGGTCAGTGAAGGAAAGGAAGGTCTTCAAGGAGATGGACACGGTGGCTGCAACAATGGGTTCAAGTGTAGGAACAGTTGTGAGGCTGTTGCAGGACCAGGCATTGTTTCATTCTTTTATGCATATGGACCAGAGCCACCTAGATGGGATGTAACAACAACAGCAACAGGAACATGGCTCATGACAATGATGGAACCACATGGGTTTTCGCTGAGTTAATTCCTCCTCATGGTGACTCCCGGGTGTCAGAGCAGAGCTGTGCTCCACAGAGCTTTCAAGGGCTGAAGTTTCAGAAATAGACCTTCCTTATGAGAAGCTTTGGGGTAGACTTGAACCTGACACCTTTCTTTTAGCAACCTAGTATACAGTGTATGTTAATTATTGCACTTTGTGGCAGTCACGTAATCTGGTGCACATTTGACTAAGAGTGTAGGGGTGGAGTCTAGCCTGTCAATCTGGAGATAGCCAATGAGACCTTGGTGTGGGCATCTTTCCCTGAGAATTCTGGGAAATCTCACCATATTTCCCCCGGGGAGATGAGAGACTAGAGACTCAGTCTCTTAGAGTCGGTTTACTGATAAGACAAGATGGTGGAATGCTGATAGGTCCTGAGTCCTGGAACCTGGAGGAGATGGAGGAGAAGCCACATGGGCTTGTCCTGATGGAACCAGACCTCTGGGGCCAGAGAAGCCACAGAGAGAGCCCTGCCAGTCTTAAGATGCTTCTACTGCCAAGGGATACTGCTGATGGGCCCTGGGCCCTGGAAATGAGGAACCATGGGGAGATCCCTGCCAGCACTGAGATGCTTCTGCTGCTGCTGGATACGCAAGACTCTGTACCCGTTCGCCCGTGATTATCCTGGTGTAATTGCATGTGCTTCGTGAGTCAGAAAGAGAATTTATAGTCTGGTATTGGACATATAGGCTAATATTGGACTTATGACCTTGGACTAGACTGGTTTGGGATGCTTTATCAATGTTCCATTCCTCTTGTATATAAACCTTTCCCTTATATCCATATGTGTGTTTTTGAATTTGTTTCTCTAGTCTACCTGGACTAACACACCCTTATTATTACTATTTAGTGGTGGAGGCTGGGGAAAAGTCCTGAGAAAAAGTCATGTTTGATCAGAGTCACCAAGGATAACTAGGAGTTGGTTTGTGGATAATGGAGGACAAAGAGGGTTGTCATATTGCATAACTGCAAAGGCACTGCTCACATTATAGTATGTGAATGGAAACCCCTGGAATTGTGCAACGCACAGACTACGTGACATCCTTGCAGGAAGGATGTTCCATCAACAAGTAGGAGATGCTTGACCACAGTTGGACTTGTCTTCTCAGGGTAGACTGCTAGTGTTCTATGTGCTCATGTCTGGTTATGGGGAAAAAAGATGCATTGGTTACTAGAGAAAAGGGGTTGCAGGAGCCATAGCAAACAGATGGAGAATGCCTTTGAATAATGTAATTGAACATTGCAATTAACTGTGAAAATGGGGAGTAACTATCTTGCCTTCATGAGTCAGCTTTCTCTTAAGTATCCCACACCAAACCAAACTCAATTCTGTAGAACAGAATAGAACTGATCCTGTGAGTCACTGAGACAGTAACTCTTTACAGGAGGAGAGAGCCCTCTCCTTTTCCTGCAGAGTACCTGGTAGTTTAGAACTGCAGCCCAACATCTGACTTCTATGCCACCAGAGTCGAACTATCTTATATTTATGCTATTTGAAGCTCAGTTGAAGACATGTGTATGTGGAATTTCACCCAAGACTTTTACCTCCAGAATGTTCACGAAGCCCTTGAGGTCCCATATGAGAATACTGGTCTCTGTCTCATCTGAGACGGCTCCAGGTTCTGAACTTTGCCATCCCTCTGGCAATGGAGTTGCCATGAGGAGTAAGGTACTTCTACTATATACTTCAGATTGTCTAAATGTATCTTTGCAGTACTGGATGCAAATTGGAAAATTGAATTTGCGAATTGCAAATTGAAGTCCACACGTCTGTCTGTCTTGGCTCTCTCTGATGTCTTTTGGAAGGTGCCTCTCGATGGACTTGAACTGCCAACCTCTCAGTGAGTAGTTGGTCACTTACCCATTTGCATTACTCATAAATTCTATAAGGCACATACATTAAATAAACTCTTGGCACAACTTAGAGATGGTTCTATCAGTAGGTGCTAAGCTCCTTTCTCCTGCCCCATTCAGCTGAGCTCCATATGTGACAGGGCCAAAAGACCTTTGAAACATATCTTCTACATGATTGCTCCTAAAGTTCTTGGGGGATTCAGGAACCAAGAAATTGGACCTAAAGGTTGAAATCAATTTGGCTTTGCTTTTACCTTCTTCTCTAGATAGAGACATAAACTCAGAAGATATGAACTCCAGTCTTTGCTATTCACTTTATCCTCTTTGAAAGGATGTTTATATTCATGCCAGTTTCTTGCTACTTAGAACATTAGCCATTCGCTTTTTCTGGTTCCTCTTGGTGCGTCTAAAAGGGAGATGATGAGTTAGGTTGCGAGGACATCTATTTCTGAGGCAGATAGAAAAATCACCCAGGAGATCCCTCAGACAGAGCATCCCTCATCCTGACAGTCACAGTCACTCCTGGGGTCCCTTCCAGCCTGCAGAGAGAGGGCCCATAAGCCTGGGAAAAGGTCCTGACTACTCCTTTTGGTGAAAATTTAGAATTTTCATTTTCTTTTATAACATTGCATCTATATAATGATAAGTGATAATGATGAAAAAATGTTACACAAAACAGAAAAAAAACAAAGAAGTAAGCTAAAACTAAAGGCATTCTCCAATCTCACTGGGTAAAAATAATCACCTTTGATATTTATGATTATATCAAATCATCTCTCCATGTATTGAAAAGAGTACATTAAAAATTTGGAATATTCCATGTGTGTCTTTAAAATAAATAAAAATAAGTGAAATCTATTGAATCTCATAGAAGGGAAGATGAAGCAATTATTAAAACCTCAAAGAAATATTTATTTCCCCTAAAGAAAAGTTCCTGGATGATTCTACTACATAAAAACTAAAGAGAGTATTAAAAAATTTACAGGTTGTCAGGTGAGCCCTGGTGGCATAAGTGGTTGAGTGCGAGACTATGGCCCGCAGGCTTGGTGGTTCAAATCCAGCAGTGGCTCTCAGGAGCAGCACTGGGTAGTGCCCAAGACCACCAGAGGAATGATGCCCACACAAAAAATAAATTCACAGGTTGAAGTCATTGTACATTTTCAAATTGTGTTTTAAGTGACTGAAAAAATATCTATAAACATCCTAAATATGTCACAATTTAGTATATTTACTATATTGACTTTTTCCATAGTATTTTGAAATTGATTTTTGTAGTTAAATAGATTTTATTCTGCATTATGTTATATTAATATCCACCAAATATTCTTTTATTTTAACCATGTTTTCTCACTTGTTAAATTCTTTATTGAGAGTCAGTTTTAGTTGCCTGTATTTATGTGCAAGGATACATGTATATATTATGTATATATACATATATAGTGTTATATTTAACATTACATATATTTTATATAGTATAAATATATACAGCATTAATGAAAAGTTCTATGTACTGCTTTTCAAATTTTTGAATATTTTGGGTTCGTTGTTGTCTCCGTATTTGAAGAAGAGCTTCCTTGCACATCACAGTATTGGGACACCATCTCTTTCCTGTGACCCCCAATCTTTGGCTATTGAGTGGTTGGTTTGATGTTAATCCATGCTTGATGTTAATCCATCTGGGTAGGTCACATTTTTTTGCTCACATGTCCATGGGATTGAGTGGTAGTGAAAGTATGTATGGGGTGGTAGAGGGAGAGAAATCATGGTAGGAGTGGAGGTGGAAAATAGGGGTGAGATGATAGAGGTAGGGTAGTGTGGAAGAGACAGGCGGAGGGCTGAGGAAAGATTTCATTTCTAAAGAATATATTGCTTAGAATCAAGGATGGTGAGACTTCAACTTTAGACATATTACTTTGGACAATCATCAGACAAGACACGTCACTAAAAAATGACATCACACTTGGCGAAGTTGAAGGTCAGATAGTAGAACAGAAAGCCTCAGCAAGATGGATTGACGTAATGGGCTCAACAATGGACGTAGATAAGCCAACTGTTATGAAGAGCATATAGGCCAGGGACATATTTCAGTCAACATTTATATTGACTGTATTTGGGGTAACTAACAGCAACAACATGGGGGAGTGGACAGGGGTATTGGCAGGAACAAGGAAAAGAGAAACTGGAAGAGAACAGATTTAACCTAGTGAACAGGAATCATCCCAGGCCAGACGAGTTGTGGGATGACATCAAGATTTTCATGGAGAAGAAAGCAAAAGGCCATTAAAAAGACAGAAAAGAGAGAAAAAAATCAAAGGAGATGTCAGAAGAGGCACTGAAACATGTTCTTTAACATCGAGTAGCTAACACAAAAGGAAGAAATGATGAAGTAAAAGAGCCAGCTGAATAGAATTTTGCAAAAAGGAACTTGAGAAGTATGGCAGTTACATATTTCCTGTCAACGTGAATGAACGAGTGGAGTCTAGCCTGCCAATTATCTTCGGTAGGCATTGCCTTCTCTTAAGGATTCAAGGAACTCCTGTTTTCCTTTTCCTGGAGGTGGGACACACAATTTCTCTCTGCTTCATCTCCCTGCTGACAAGCCACAAGGAGCTATGCTGATGGAGTCAGAGACCTGGGGCTGGAGAAGTCAGGTGAAGACTCTTGCCAGTCTTGAGATGCTTCCACCACCACTGAATCTACAAGACTTTCACCCACCATCCTGTGACCTTCCTGTATTCAGTGTCACTGCATGCCTTGCATGAATCTGAAGAGAAATTTATAGATTTGTGTCAGACATATAGGCTAATATCAGACTTATGGCCTTGATCTGGACTGGGCTTGGATATTTTCTCAATATACATTTTCTCTTTTATATAGAAAGTTCTTTCTCACACACATACAAGTGTCTCTGGGTTTGTTTCTCTAGTCCAGTAGTTCTCAACCTGTGGGTCATGACCCCTTTGGGGGGGGGCTGTCAAATGACACTTTTAGAGGAATCACCCAATTCACGACAGTAGCAAAGTTACAGTGATGAAGTAGCAATGAAAATAATTTTATGGTTGGTGGCTCACCACCACATGAGGAACTGTATTAAAGAGTGATAACATCAGGAAGGTTGAGAACCACTGCTCTAGTCAATCCTGACTAACACAAGAAGACAAAGTAAAGTATAACGAAAAGAGAAAACATCTAGAATTAGAAAACCAAAGGGAAGAATATTTTCAATATATCTCAAGCTGAAAGAACCAAAAGAAAAAATTCAAAGCTGACTTATGGAAGGATTGGATCTCCAGATGATTAAGCTATGTGGGAAGTATCAAAAGAAAATGGAAGCAGTTAATTTTGAACGTGTATCTCGCCAACATCTCAGTGCATGAGCTGCCCTGTTCAGGAGAGAGCTGTGAGCTAATGGCAAAGAATAAGTGGATCACGGGGTGGGAGGAGGGGCAACATGAGTTTATCATTGAAGATCAGTCAGGACCTCTGAAAAGGTAGCTCACTGGGTAATTAGCAAGGTTGTCCAGGTACTCCAGCATGTTCGGAGATAGCAGGAAAAGCTGGGACTTCTGGACCTGGATCATAGGCTAAACCTCTACCAGGCCCTCAAATTCTGAGAGTCTTCTGATGTCATTTAGTAGACAGTCTTGTTCATGCACATGGAAATGGGTGAACAGTGAGCTTCCTGACATACTGATTCATGTGCTCTCTCCAGTCCTGTTTATATCCCAGTCCCACTTCCAAAGTCTGTATAGATTTATTTATGGAGGCAGTAGGGCCATGGATGCTGTAATAAATGCTCTTTTAACCTCAAAGAAGTTAAACAAAAGAAAATGGAAAGAATATACAGGATCAGCATACCAAAAGGAATTGGTTGACGTTCAATCATTTCAAGAGGTATTATATGATCCATTATTAATGGTATTGAAGGAAGAAGTCCCCTGCACTGCAGATATTGGTGACTATGAGGATCAGGGAGCTGACAGTGTGCTGACCGAAGTGTGTCAACCAACTGATGTAGCACTGAAAGCGTTCCCTATTGCCAAGATATTTCTAACACAATTAGCAAACTGGAAGACATGTATGTCCATTCCAAGAAAGTGAACCAACAGAATGCAGAAATTACCAAACAATATTATTAACATCATGTGCAAGTAACATTTTTCTGAAGATAATTTAAAAATGACTGCAGTAGTCTGTTAACAGGGCACACTGTCAGATGTTGAAGTCAGATTTAAAAGTGGAGGTAGAATGAAGAATATTATCACTGAAATCATATGGATCTTTACTGAAAATAGAGAATGCCAGAAAGATTTTCATTTGTGTATTATTGACCACACAAAAGTGTTTGATTGTGTGGATTACAACAAACTCTGGATAAAATTGTGGGAAAAAAGAGAATTTCAGAACACTTAATTGTGATTATCCAGAATCTGGACATGAACCAAGCGGTAATCATTCAAATAGAACAAAGAAATAGCCAGTGGTATAAAATCAGGGAAAATGTATGGCAGAATTGCATCCTTCCACCATACTTATTCACTCTGTATGCTAAGAAGTTGGACTATTTGAAGAAGAACATAGCATTAGGATTGGAAGAAAGCTCATTAACAATGTACAACGTGCCGGTGACATGATCTTGCTTGCTGAAAACAAGGATAACTCAAAGCAGTTAGTGAAGGGCGAGGACTACAGTCTTCAGTATGTACTGCAAGTCAATGTAAAGAAAACAAAAATTCTCACAAATCTACTGTGTTAGTCTGGATATAAAAAAATACAAATTTAGGGAGACACGTATGTATATAAGAAAGAGCTTTGTATAGAAGAGCAATCAAATATTGGGAAATTATCCCAGCCCAGTTCAGATCATATCCATAAGTCCGATATTAGTCCATATGTCCAATATCAATCTATAAAGTCCTCTTCAGACTCATGCAACACATGCAATAGCGCTGAATACAGGAAGGTCACAGGCCATTGGGTGGGAAGTCTTGTGGGTCCAGCGGCAGTGGAAGCATCTCAACAATGGCAGGGATCTCCACGTGGCTTATTCAGCTGCTGGGCTGCAGTACACCTCCATGTCTTCTCCGCTGAGATGTCTCCAAGGGAGTGAGTGTGTGTTCACCTCCAATGAGCTATTTATCTCCTTGGTGCCTCCAAATGAGGCTGCAGACTAATTGACAGGCTACACTTCACCCCTTCACTCTTAAGTCTCAAATTGACAACAGGGTATATAACTGCCACATGGCCCCGTAAACACCATTGTGAACCTAAAAAAGACAGAAATTTATCCAGGATTTCGTTTTACTTGCGTTCACAACCAAGGCTCATAGAAGTTGCATTTAAAACGTCAAGTGGTATATTGCATTTGGCATACGTGCTGCACAAGACTTCTTAAAAGTGTTGAAGAACAGTGAGGTCACTTTGAGGACTAAGGTATGCCTGACTCAAGCCACGGTGTTTTCACTTGCCTCATCTCATATGCATGCAAAAACTTACCAACATGTAAGTAAGAGCTCAGAGACATCGATGAATTTGAATTACGGTGTTGACAAGGAATCTTGAAATTACCTTGGACTGTGTGAAGAAGAAACAAATCTGTCTTGGATAAAACTTGGCCAGCATACTCCTTAGAAGGGAGGCTAGTGAAACTGCAGTTCATATACTTCAGACATGTGATCAGGAAGGATCTGCTCCTATAACAGGATATCATGTGTGGTAAAATGAAGTATTAGCAAAAAGAGATGGGTTAACACAGTGGCTACAGTGGGCTCAAGCACACAGCTATTGGGATGGCCCAAGACAAGGGCAGTGTTTCGTTCTGTGGTACAGGGTTGCTGAGCTGGAATCTCCTCACTGGAGCCGAACGACAAACAGGAGATAGAGATGAAACCCTTTCTTTATAATTGTTCAGTTCCAGTAGGGGAAGAAAAAGAACCGGTCTCTAAAAATTTCATTCCATGGGAGATGAGAATTTTCATGAAAAGTAAGAATATTATAGTTTTGTTTTGTAACTGGAGAAAGAAGACTTTCCTTCCAAGCACGTTTTTTTTTTTGCAAGAAAACCTGAGGAGAAACGAAACATTTTGACCAGTGTTTTTATTTAGAGGAAACTTTCTGCAATGCATGAATGGTCACCCTACCGCCTGTCAAGTGTGTAGAGAAGTTTCATTCTCCTTGTTAGAAGAGCGACTTCACCAGTTCAGATACCGTCCAATTTACTTCTGTTTGGTTTTGCAGGCCATTAAGCAATGGGTTTGGCCACATGCTCACTCTTCCTAATGATGTTTTTCTTGGGTTGATATGAAAAACCAGTTGGCAGTTCCTGAGTAACCACAGGATGACAGCTTCAAGCAAGGATACAAAGGGTCTAGGTGCATGACAAATGACAGAAAGAAAAGTCAACATAATTTAGGCAACACTAAACCCACCCAGTGGACAAAGGAAGCCTAAAGAGATCTCTGTAAATGACTGCTTTCGGGTTGGAGCCACCATGACTCTGGAAGATGAATGGAAAATGTGAGCCCTGCAGTTGAAGGTTCTACCCTCCATGAGTGCCTAATTGGTTGTCCTGGCACAGAGGATGTTTGTGAAGTTATAGAGCCAAATTCTTTGATGATGGAACAGTGGAAAAGAAAACACTGCAGCCTCTGTGCCCCCAAAGTCACCCTGCAAAATGGGGGTGGGGGTGGGAGTGGCATGTGAAATTGTGCCCTAATTTTCCTATCTTGAAAAGAGAACTTTCTGAAGGAGTTTCTAATCACATAGACCAACTAAGAAGCTGATAATTGTAGCAGCAACAAGCCCTCAAGACTCACCACCATGACGTCCATTGTGATTCAGAGAACTCTCCCCACCCCCTCACCTCCATAGAACAGGCTGAACTGCCTCTGTGGGTTTCTGAGACTATAGCTCTTTGAGGAGTATAGGGTCTCATCTTCTCATTGTTTTCTTTCTAGGCCTTAACAATTATACTATCGAGATCTTTGTACCCTGGACATAGGTCCCTGGGTAGTGCAAATGGTTCAAGTGCTGGACCATCAACCAAAAAGCTAGAAGTTCAAGTCTACCCAGAGGCACCTCAGAAGAAACTCGTAGGGATCTGCTTCTGGAAGATCATTGAAAACCCTAGGGATAGGGTTCTACTCTGATAGTCATTGAATCTTCATGAGTCAATGATCTGGTGTCCTGAATGCCAGTCATCTTATCTCTGACCTTTAGAAGTATCTCTACCTCTTAGGTGGAAAAGACTACCAAGGAAGTGGGTCTCAACAGGTGTTCTCTATAAAGGGCTTGCCCTCCCTACACTCATGTTGTCTCAAGTACTTGTTCATGGTTGGAAAGCTGGTGGTCTAGTCCCCTGCTGTTGCCACACACCCCGAGTCTAATTCGGCTCATCCTTTTTCTCTTATGCACACTGAAGTCATATAAAGATTGATGGGAACTCGCAGGTGGTGTCTGTAAACCACTGCTCAAGTTGTTGGACTATCTCCATCCTCGCCCACGTGCCAATATTCCTCATGGCACGACTCTTTCTTTGGTGGCTAGTTCCAGATAGTTCCTGTAGCTCCACTCCCTCAGCAACTTGGGACTTTGAAAACATCTGGCCTTTAAGTGAGGCACAGATCCTTGGCTGCCCATTCCCGTGGTCACACAGAGGTCCTGATGGGGAGTTCCATCTCGCCTGGGGAGGTAGCACCTACCATTTACCCTTTCTGATTCTGCTGCTGGGCCATGACTGCAGTGGAGGTCAAGCCCAGTCCTGTACACTCACATGTGACAGACGAGGACATTGAGGCTTAAAGAGCTTCAAAACTGTGTCCAGTGGAACACTGAAAAAGTGGTCGCTAGGGGAACGTGACCTCAGATCTGCAAGATGACAAACCCAAGCTCTTCACCCCCGTGCAAGAAAGAAATGGGAGCAGATCTAAGAAGCTCTTTCTGGTGCCAGTAGCCATTCCCTTCACTTTTGTCCAAACTCAACTGCCAGCACAGACAAGCCCAGACTTCTGTGCTCCCTCTCATGCCTTCTGCCAAACGCAGGTCCGTCCATGTCCTCCAGGCCAGGCCCAGCTCCCTGCCTCCCCAGTGCACAGTCCCTGTTTGTTTCATCCCTGGAAACTCTCTCCTTTCCGTTCCTCCTCCCCATCAGCATTATCTCTTTTGGAGGCAGAACTCCCTTTGAAGTCAACCAGGAGATTTCTTTCTTTCTTTTTTTTTCATGGGGGAGGAGGGGCAGGGGTGCGGGGCGTCTGGAGAGGGAGGGGAGAAAAAAGGATGAGGAAGGGGCCTGGTGTCCTTCATCCTTTCCTTTTAACTCTGACGGCTGATCAAAGCTTCAGTTGGTCAGCGGTATTAAAAAAATCTGGTTGTAAAGACGGGGCGAGTGTCAGTTCCTAGGATGGTATGAAATGTTTGGAACGGGATAAGAAATCAATTCATCAAGGGGATTAAGGGGAAAAAAATGAGTAAAACACAGAGGAGGGGGGCTGGCGGTGGTGGGGAAAGAAAAGCGCCCTACCAATCCCCCAGTTTCCAAGGAGTTCTTTGATAATGCGGTGACTTTAGGCCATACACATTGGCGACGTTATTTATCACTGGAGCATGAACGTCCCAACCACATCCAAGGGCTTTCGCTGGGCTTCTTAAATCATCCAGGACCAAAATGAAATGCAAATAGCCCAGGGAGAACTGGGAACAAAGGCCAGCCCCTCCTGGCCCCAAGCCGCAGCCCTCCAATTTGGAGAGAGCCTCAGGGTCCCAGTAGGGACTTTCTCCTTTCCTTCTCCTGCCCTGACTCTTGTGCTGCTTCAGCTAAGCCGATGTGGTTGGACTCTGGGTCAGGGTCCTGTGACTTTTTCTTTTTTCCGTTCTTGAAAATTGTTGAGCCTGCTTGTCAGAAGGCATGGAGGCCACTGGTATGTACCGTAATTAAGAGTAGAAGGGTTCTGGGGTTTTGTTTTGTTTTCTTGGACTTCGAATTGGTTCACTGAGATTCAGCCCTCTGCTGAGAATACCCCTTTCCACGCCAGACACACTGTGTCAAAACCCACAGGTTAGCAAGATTCATTGGTGATTCTTAGGTATACTTTTTAAAGATTCCCCAGTCACCTGCAATGTAGATTCTGCGTCAGTATATCCTATTAAAATGTAGATTCTGACTTGGCATGTCTGGGTGCAAAGGCAAATTCTCAGCAGGTGGCCGAGTCAGAATAAGCCAGTGTGAACCCCCCACCCTATACACCAGCCACCCCCGTTCCCTCCCTCCCACACATATCATTTCCAGCCCCTTCCCTGTAACTGCAAGAGAGGCAGTTCGAAACCACCAGCTGTTCCACAGAAAAAAGATGAGACTTTCTACTCCCCCAGAGTTCCTGTCTCAAAAACCCACAGGGGCAGTTAGGTCTACCCTGTCCCATAGGGTTTCTATGTGTTGGCCTCGATTTGATGGCAGTGAGTTTGTAAGTTTTGAAGTAACAAAGACAGGATGGCGTGGGTATCATTGTAACTGGGAGTGAGTGGAGTGCAGAGAGGGAAGAACATGGGAGTTGATTTAAGATCTAATTTCTCTCTCTGAGTAATGAATGCAAACTTTCTGGTTGTCTGTTTCATCCTGTGTGAGATGAGGGATGTCATTGCTACTCTGGAGTGTCACCCCCCATCATTTCCCCTGTCCTCTATATCAGATGCCCCATATGTTCCGGCTGTGTGGTCTGGGTGGGAATGGCATTCTCACTAGTGCCAAAGCCTCCAAGGATGAACCCTGAACCAATTAGCATGTTGGATTCTCTCTTATCATCACCTCAGGTTCAGAAATGTCAGTCTGGCCTTTAGGTAAAGATTGATCGTGCATTCCCAATTTGAGAGAAGGGCTTGATTTCCTTCTACCCACTATCTTAAAGTTTGTTAGTCCATTTCCTCCATTGTTGGCAACCATTCGCAATTCATCTTTTCCCTCCTGATGTCAAGATGACTGACAACAGTTATTGGAACTCTGGGATTCCTTATATTCAGAAGAAATAGGATTTGTGTGTCCCAGCATTTAGCTGAAGGCTAGATATTCCATGAGGAGTACTTGAGGTGTAGTGGTTACGTGCTGGGCCGTGATCCACAAGGTCAGAAGTTCAAGACCACCAGCCACGCCCATGGAAAAAGACAGGGTTTTCGACTCCCATCAACATTTATGGTCTTGGAAACTCATAGGAGCAGTTCTACAAGGAACAGTCTTGCAAGATGGCTATGAATTGACATCAACTTGATGGCAGTGAGTTTGGGTTTGTTTGTTTTTTTAAACAGTTATATATGAGATACTATGTTCCTTTATTGTTCTTTAGATAGCCCTTATTAGATTTTCTATATTTCTTTAGAATTCTGTTTCTAGATGGTAAGACTAGAGCAGCCTTATGGGAACAGACTTTTTGACCATTGGATCTTCTTCCAGAGAAGAAGGAAGAGAACAAAAATAAGTAAGTAAAACCAGGCTCCTAGGTTAGTGTAAAGACTGTGATGACACAAGGAAACAGTGGACCTCTAGTGCAACTAACCCAACTCCAATTTTTTGAACCTTTAAGGTGAACTAATTCTTGAGCCCAAAGGTAAATATGCCCTTGGCCTTCATACCACAAAGAAGCCCTTTAAGGGGCTTTATCTCCCTGGCTGGATATAAGACCTCAATTGTTCATTTGGGGGAGGGGGGTTTACATTTCACAATCTCATGAACATGCCAGGTATTTAGCTTAATATAAAACTCTTCAAAAGGTAGATATATTTATATGCATTACCAGGGAGCACCCTTGTGTTAAAGGAACTAATCCTTACAGTGCAACTAAATACTAATCAGAAAGATAACTGATCCAGAGGAACCCATGTGAGTCTCCTGATTCAGGCTTGAGGCTTGGTTGACTCTTAGAAAACTGATCAGCACATTAATGCTCACAGGGCCTGCTACTTTGCAAATCAGATGGAATCTCACCACCCTGACCTCTTTGATACCCTGGGAAAAAGTACACTGGCCAGCTCTATCTGACTGGGCAATGGAAGTTGGATAACCTTTTAAATCCATTTTCTCTTTTGGGACTGAAGATTAGATTGTGGTGAAATATCAGTAACCTGTGACACTAGAAATATTTGTTGCCACACAGAGCTGAGTTTATTAATTCCATCCACTAGTAGGAGTACTAATGAAAGTGCTTGATTGCTAACCAGAAGATGGGCAGTTCGAACTCACCAGCTGCTCCTTCAGAGAAAGTTGAGGCAGACTGTTTTTGTAAATACAGACAGTCTTGAAAACCCTATGGGTGCCGATGGGTTGGAATGAGTGGACAGCCTTGAGTATTATGTGACAGGGTCCCCTGCATGCTCTGTTCCAATCCTGATCTTATGCAAAAGGCAGGTGTTTCTAATCAGTTGAAAGTGTTCAACTGCTTTTGCTTAACCAGATCTAGTCCCAGTGTGTACTTAGAAGAATTGCTCACTC
Source organism: Nesogale talazaci (assembly GCA_004026705.1). Classification (NCBI taxonomy): domain Eukaryota; kingdom Metazoa; phylum Chordata; class Mammalia; order Afrosoricida; family Tenrecidae; genus Nesogale; species Nesogale talazaci. The sequence continues at coordinate 367 of PVJH01011073.1, read as the reverse complement.
CTGCTTTCACTTAGAATTCTTTTGGTTGTGATAGAAAAGTCCAACACATCTTGGTTCAAGCAGAATAGAGGATTCTATGGCTTCTAGACTAGAATAATTCAGAGAAAGGGACTGGCTGCAGGCATGGGAGGAATCCAGGCTCAAATTATATGAGCCAGAACACATCTTCTATGTCTTTGTTAAAAGCAAGCAAGCAAGCATGAAAAAATAGACATTACCAAAGAATGACTTCTGACTCATTGTGACCCCCTAGGGCTGGGTAGAATGGCCCCTAAATGGTTTTCAATGCGGCAATCTCTGTAGAAGCAGAATGCCACATCTCTCTTTTGCAGAGTCATTGGGGGTTTCAAACTACTGATCCTCTGAC
>PVJH01011072.1:0-70615 GCA_004026705.1 Nesogale talazaci | reverse complement strand
CCAGTGAGCCTGGTAAAGAGCTGGGCCAGTTCATCTGCTCCAGGTAAATACAGTGTAAGCCATTTGGCTGGAGGGCAGCTGGGACCAAATGGACAGGGGATGTGGATGTTGTAGGGGAGTGGAGGGAGGGCAGACCGCCAAGTGGGTGAAGGCAAGACTGAGGATGCTCTTAGAAACAATAGGTGGGGAGGGTCTTTAGGGCAGCGCAGTGGGAAGGCAGAATTGACCTGGGGATATCCTGGGACCCAGGCCGGGTGCTGTAGAATGCTGGGACACTGAATCCTGGATCTTCAGGGTTTGCATCATGCTCCGGTGAAAGCTCAACTGGAAACTCCACTGGGTGAATTGGACTCTACTCCAGACAAATTTGTAAGCTGAGGATATAAGTGGGAAAGCATGGTTTCTGAGGAAGCAGAGGACAGCTGTACCAAGAACAGTAGGCTGTTGGTTAGCAGACAAACAATGGCATAGGTTCTGCTCTATGATGCGTATTCTTCCAGCAATCTTTGCCTATGCTTGCTTATATTAGGATGCATGCGAGCTGCATTGCCATTGGGGTCACACTATTGAAGCTGTGTTGTTTCATTGTTTTTTTGGTAAATGAAACTCTGGGATATTAAACCTACAGGAAAAGAAAGTATCACAGGAGTTTGAGGAGAAGGTGCATCCAGAGGGGTGGGGGTCATAAGAGGCAGATGACATGATTGTGTCAAAATGCTTTTAATATAGAGCAATTAGCAAAGTTTTTTACTTAATTTGAGGGGCATTGTAAGGTCCTCTTGCTACTAACTCCCCTCCCCAAATCATTCTCTCTCTCTCTCTCCCTCTCCCTTCTTAAACATTAACCAACTCTTAATTTCAACTTTTATTGACTGTTTTCATAACAATGAATTGGAAACACATTGCCCTTTCTCACCTACTTCATATTTCCTGCACATTTGAAAGCAGCCACAAAAAGACTAAGAGGGGAATTCGCAAGCCAATGTATGATCATCCCTGAATGTCCACACAAGTTGAAAGCAACAAATAGGGCGTTTCTTATTTAGGTCGGGGAAGTAGGGGTAGTTACATTCTAAGGCAAGCTGAACAATGGTTTCATGGGACATAACTATGAGAGCTGTCATCCCCTTTCTTCTCTTCTACTTCCTAACATATGTGTGTTCCAACATTGTAAAAGCAAGACAACAGACTCAATAAGTGGAAAGTGTGCACTGGAAGAATTGGAAATAATGCGCCAATCAGGTTGCATAATTAATATATCTAAGGGGTAAGAAGCGTAATGCTGCCATTGGGTTTAGAAAAAGAAATAAATACGCATATTGGAAGTTAACGACTATATAATATATTCCCTACTCTTTGAAAGGTTGCTTTACATGCTTTTACTTTTAAATACTTCTTTTTCTTTTATGGAAGACTTAATTTAGTGCTCATTTTCACTAACTGAAAGAAATCCAGAAAGGATTTTAGAGTTCAAAACAAAAAGCAAAAGGCAAAGCTAGTGTTTGACCTTTTGTTTGGCAATGAGCATTTGTTTGGCCATGAGATATTAAGAGGTATCCTAAACCCTGAGCAGAGAATGTGGTCTCCTCAACTTTCTCCTGGGAATTACACTGCACATAAATTGTTTCTCTTCTTAGTAATCTGTGTTTTTATAGTGTAATTCCTGGTTTTCCTAGATGTCACTGTTAAATTTGATGTATTCGTTTGGTATGATTTGGTAGGCTATTTTTTAGATATGGGATCACTTAAAATATTTCCCATATAAATTGGTGATAACTGTTTCTTTTTTTTCTGTTTCTTTTCTTTACATCTTTTTGACTTAGGAACTTTCTGCTTTCAGTTAATGGTTGACACAATAAATCCAGCAGATCCATGGGCAGCAGAAGAAACACATGTAAGAAACACATCAGTGAGTTATAAGGTCACTGGGTTGGGCCAGGTTGACGAAAGAAACAAATATGGTGGCATTCCTTCATGTGTAAGAAAGAGCTTCATGTCAAAAAGCTTTGTGTATCCGGAAAATATCCCAGCCCAGTCCAAGTCAAGTTCACAAGTCCAAGACCAGTCCACAAGTTCCTCTCGAGACTCACACAAGCAATGATACAGAATACAAGATGGATCCAATGGTGGATCCAATGGTAGTGAATGCATCTCCTGGGCTCTGGCACCCATCAACATCAGCCAGCAGGAAGATGAAGGCAGAGAGAGAGAGAGAGAGAGAGAGAGAGAGAGAAAACAAGTTCCCAGGACCCTCCATATGAGAAGTTCACACTCATAAGGAGGAAACTGACTGAAGAGCTAGAACCCACCCCTACACCTTTATACATTCAAGTTAATATGAAATTACATTACTACCAGAGTCAGGTGAAGTAATTATTTTAGAAAGTGAGAAAAGAAAGTGCAAGGCAGTGGAGCATTCCAACACGTGTCTCAAAGAAACACCAAAAGGAAACCAAAGATTATTGCAGAAATAGAAATGCATCATAGAAATCATAACTGAGAATTTCCCCCAATGAGAATCATGTCCAAGTATTTAAATTGAAAATGCTCCTAAGGCATGGGAGTTACAACAGGATTGCACACGCCTCCTCCTAGATACATCAAAGAGAAATTTTAGAGTGACAGCCAAGGAACTTTCATTGCAAAAGATTAGATGGTCAAATTTTTATATTTTATGAATCTTACAGTTCCCATCACCTGCCCTAATTGTACCATTGAAGCAAGAAACAAATAAGCTTGCCTATGTTCTAATAAAACTTTGTTTACAAATATATATATATACCATGAGCTTAATTTGGTTTTAACTGGTTATGTGAGCAGTTTAACCACTCTTGCTTAGATCATCAAACCTATACAAACATTAAAGTAATTAGAGAAAAAGCAGACTACAGTCAGAAGAAAGTCAATCAGAAAGTGACTTTCTGAAAGAACACAGTGAAACCTAGAAGTGCAAGTGATAGTGTCTTCTAAACTCTGAAAGAAAAGACCTTGGAACACAGAATTCTAGGACTGTAAACCTGTCATACAAGGGTGAGGGTGAACCACAGAATTTTTTTTCAAAAATACTTATAATCACAAAATCTGCCACCTCTAGATTCATCCTGAGGAAACTTAAGGCAGGGAAAAGCAATGACATAGGGGAAACATTGGCAAGTGAAGACGCTGACTTTAATAAAATACAACCCGCCAGCTCCTTGCCATCAAGTCAATGCAGGGTGAAAGGGGCCTGCGAGTCTCTGAAACTTCAACTTTAAGAGAGGAGAAAGCCCCATCTTTTCCCCTTTGAGCTGTTGGTGGTTTCAAACTGTTGACCTTGCTCTTAGCTGCCCAACATATAGTCACTATGCCACCAGCACTAGAACTAGCTGATTTCACACCCTGGATATCTCAGACCTTATTTTGGTTTCTGTAATACTCTTCTTTGCACTTAAAACTCTTTTGCTACCTCTGTCTGCTCAATCATATCCTTTTACCTCCTTAAAAGCATTTTCTGATCCCTCCGCATCCCCTGTGGCATGCAAAATAACACCTCAAAAGACCTGCTACTTTCTAAAATCCAGACCTCTGAACAGGTAAATGTTATGTTACATGGCAAAAGGGAATTAGCGTTGCACATCAGAATGATTTAGAATGTGTGAATCAGCTGCTCTTGATATGGGGGTGGGGCTGGATTCAGTCTAATCCCATTGTGCTCTCAAAGGGGAGAAGATGGCAGAAGGAAGGCATCAGAGGGAGCTGTGACCATAGGAGGTCAGAGTGATGCAAGATTAGAAGGTCAGAGTGATGCATTATTATCTTTGAAGATCACAGACAGAGTCATGCACCAGGAATGATGGAAAGGAAAAGAAATAGATTCTTTCCTGGAGCCATGGAAAGAATGCAAGCAGTCCTATAGGCACCTTAGTTTTAGCCCAGATAAATTTACCTTATTTAAAGCCACTAAATTTATGGTAATTGATCACAGTTGCAATAAAACACTAATATACCATCCAGCATTGTATACTTGTGTATGAAGGAACGTGAAGTTCCTATGCTGTGTGGATGTGTGTGCATGTGTGTGCATTTAATAACACCCCAGGTTTATTCACCATCAGAAACTGTCATGTTCATCCCTTTTTCCCAGATGGTGTCTCATGCTGTGGACGCACTTGTAACTGCAGTGAGGAGAGAGGGAAGCCACGCAGGGAGAGAAGACAGCATACAGATGAGATGAAGGCCACTCGTTCCATGAAACCCCATACCCCCTGCATTGTGTTGATTCTGATTTCAAGAGATTCTATAAGACACAGAAGAACTGTGCTGTAAGTGAAATTTCCAAACCCATCATCTGTATAGAAACTGCCTGCCACATCTTGGTCCCGGAGAGCAGCTGGTAGACTTCAACACCTGATCTTTAAGCTAGTAACCCAGTGCTCAATAACTGCACCACTCTTGTCACACCACATGAGGCCCATTGGGTATGTCTGTTGGTGCTCTTTCAGTCTCTGAGTAAGGGACTTCTCCCCTCTCCTCCCCTCTCCTGCCCTCCCTTTCTCTCTTCTCCTCTCCACCTGCTGTGTCAGAGGTCAGAAGGTGAATGTTGGCATCTCTCCAGTCTTTCCTGTTGGAGACTGGCTAACTTTAAGCTCTTTACCCTCCAGGCTGCTCTCAGGGTTCCCAAAGGCCATTCCTTGAGCACCGCTCCCACTCAGGAGATGGCGAGCGGCAGGACACGACCTCAGAGAACAGCAGCATTCTGTCAGCAGCTGTGCTCCATGTTCGGTTTGAAAATTGATTTTGAGGTCAGATGAAGGGATGTTTAGTCAGGGCACTGTGCCCTCCCTGGCTGTGGCTTTGTGCCCAGTACAAGAACTGCCTGGCCATGACCCAGGGTGACAGCCCTTGCCCAGGGCTGCTGTGTCAGCCTGGCCCTCATGTCTCTGCTTCTTAGGCTCCCTCAGTTGCCACACCCTGGGTGGTTTCTCTCCCATCAGGGACAGGGCAACCTGAGTCCTTAAGGTGGGGGGGAGGGTGCACTCTGTGAATGTGGCTGGGACAGCAGCTAAGCCAATTCCTATGAAAAGGCAGGTGAATGGCTACTATGGAGTAGAAGGGTGTTTATCCAGAAGGGCTGGAAGCTCTCCACTTCTTCCCAGAGGCTTACTTCCTACTCATATTTCATATCGGAATGGAAATAAATCTGGTTTAATAAAAAATGCATTGTCATATTTAACAACCTGTGCAGAAGAGCACAGTCTATTTCTTTCTCTACCACTGCCTTAAAAATATTTTTGAGAGCAGTTGTTTGCCTGCTGCTTTAAGTAACTGAAGTGAGGGCTTTTAGACACACACACACACACACACACACACACACACACACCATATTTCAGAGCTCTGAGATACAGATACATGCCAGTCCTTTCTCTATCCTCTGGTCCATCTGTCTCTCTTGCTACCTTCTCCACCTCTGTTTCAAAGCTCAGAGCAGAGAGTTAATATTGATCAAAAACCAAGAGCTTGGATGTGTGAATAATAGGGGATCCCTACCAGTCCTGTGCTTTTTTATGTCTCAGGATTTTCTCCAGAGTGTAAAGCATTCATTTACCTCTCTGCCTTGTAATACAGTGGCTACTTCTACCAAACAGCAAACAAACAGAAGGCCCCTCCCATCACATTGATTCGGAGTCATAGCAAGCATATTAAGCAGAGTAGAGCTGCCCCCGGGGTTCTGAGGCCGCACAATTTTACCAGAGTACATAGTCTCACTTTCTCCCTCAGAGCTTCTGGTGGGTCTGAACTGCGGCCGCTTGCAGCCTGTGTAGGTAGGGCGGGGTTCTCTTAGAGGAATAAAACCAGGACACTGGTAATTCTCTTTGTATATTTATATAGAGAGAAGGGTATATAAGATAAGAAAGAAAGAGTTAGTTATCTATAAAGCAGTACAGATTGCTCCGTGCACCTCACTTGGGTGAGACAGCTAGAAGACTAGCAGTGCTTCAAGTCTTGAGGGCCTCTGAGTAGTCCTCTGTAGAGCAATCCAGGCTATCTGGTCACAGGCAGCAAACAGCAGAGCAGGTCGCCAATAGTCAGTCAGATGACAGAGTCCAACAGTCCCTCGCTCAAGAGATGTCTATCCCAAGAGCGTGGCGAAGTAGGGTTTGAAGAAACCTCAACTCACAGCTACACAGTCCACAATTAGGTGTCCCACGGGTAGTGTTGCTTGGAGGTCGAGGCACAGGATAAACCAGGCAGCTGACTGGTCTGAAGAACCGAAAGCAAGAGAGCGAGGGCGGGGTTTGCCAAGCCTTTTCGATCTCTGCCCTTCAATTGATGGTGTGTGTTCATTGGCCATGTCGTCACAACAGACCTACCTATCGTCTTTGGCCATGTTGGCACCACAGGCTTACCCATAACACAGCCTCACTCACAACTCCATACTTGTAACGGGACTAGACAATCTCTGGTGCTACCAACAGCCCTCAAACCAAACACGCTGCCATCGAGTTGATGCCAACTCAGAATAAGTCTCAGAGATGGTGGAACTCCCCCTGGGCGTTCCCGAGACCTGCCTCTTTACGGGAATAGGAAACCTTGTTCTTCCGGGTAACATGTCATGTCAGAATGCCGACCTTGCTGTTGGCAGCCCAGTGGGTAACCACTAGGCCACCAGGGCCCCCACCAGGACCTGAGAATCAACTACAAGCAGCAGCCTTCATAATGTCTCCTTCTGAATATCCTTGGCTTCAAAATATACATTTTGAAAATTATTCCCCAGGTGATAAAAACAAGGTGGAGGGAGCAGACAGGAGTAATTATTTATTAGGTCAGGGAGGCATATGATCCTAGTACACACTGTCATTTTGTGGCTGCCGCATGGCTTCCACACAGAATAAACGAAGTGCTTTGTTGTACAGAATTCAGAGAGATTCAGTTACATTCACAATTGGTGCGGCCACTACCTCAGCCTCATTTCAAAACCCTTTCATCCCTCCCGACCACGACTCCCCACATCTCTTTCAATAATCATTCCTCAGGTTTCCTAATGACTAAATTTCTTCTTATCTGAACGGATTACCTATTTGGGGGTCCTTTATGCAAATGGGATGGTATAAAAATGAAGCCATGTTTTGTCTAACTTCTCTCATTTAGCATGTTCTTTTAGCCTCATGAGTTGTGTGGTATGTGACAACATTTCCAGTTTTATGGTTACATAATACTTTATGATAGAGTTCTTATGAATTTGGATCAAATCGACAGCAACCTACCATGTTTTATTTTTTCCATTCATCCATTAATAGGTATTTGGATTGTTTTCACTTGTAAATAATGCTGTTCTATACATCTTTGTACAAATATGTTTTTTAAAAAAACCTGTTTTTAACCTTTTATGGTATGTATCTAAGAATTTAATGGCTGGGATCTTATGGTAATTCTCTGTTTTAACTTTCTGAGGAGCAACCAACTTTTCCCATAGTGGTCATTGTACATTCCAACCAGCAGTAGTGGAGGGTTATAATTAGCTTCACGATCTATGTAACCTTACCACATTTTTTAGTTTCCACTTTTCAAGGAGAATCACTTTAATGAGTATGAAGTGGCATGTCACTCTAGTCTTGTATTTCTTCCCTAGTGACTGTAAAGCTACTACGAGTCTGAAATAACTCTTTGGTAGATTTGGCTTTTAAAATAATTTTTAGTGCAATTGCTAATCATGTTGCACCTACTTTCATATACTTACTGGCTATTTGAATGGTTTCTTTAAAAAAAATATGTACTCAAGTCCTTTGCCTGTTTAAACATTGACTGTTTGTGTCTTTTGCAAGGAGTCCCTGATAGGTGCAAATGGCTAAGTTATGGACTATTTGCAGAAAGGTTGGCGGCTCAAGTCCACACAGCATCACCATGAAAGAAAGGTCTGATGTTATGTTTCCTAAAGGCAACTGCCTTTACACACAGAGACTGAAACATAAGGAATTGCCATGAAAAAAACCACTGTTATCACTACACTATAGGACAGAGGAGAACCGCCTTTTTAGGTTTCAGGGGATGTACATCCCATCTTTCTGCCTCAGAGAGACTGGGGATTTGAACTACTGACCTTGAAGTTAGTAGCCCAGCACATAACTCACTATCTCAATGAGACTGCTGGAGTCTTCATGAGTTAGAAGCAATTCAATGGCAATTCACTTGATATGGTTTTAATCTTTTTGTAATAGAGATGAAAGAAGTTTTTATTTGGCTTGTTTTTAATGTATTCTAGATATAATATCCTCTGATATATGATTTGCAAATGTTTTTATTTCTGCTTTTCTGTAGAGTGTCTTTTCATTTTCTTGCAAAGACTTTCTTGAGAGATAGGCACAACTGTTTTACATTTTGATGAAGTCCAATTCATTTAGTTTTCTTTTCTATTGTTGTTTGTACTACTTGGTATACAGGTAGTTCCTATGTTACAAATGTACAATTTATGTGCAATTCTTACTTGCCCTTTAATTTTATGCAAATTTGTCCTCAATTTAAAATGATTGAATGAACCCCTACTCACCACCAATTTACATTACAATCGCCTTCACTTGCTGCATATGCAACTTTTAAATCATTGAAAATATTTTGAGTCTTTTCTTGCACTAAAGCAATGCTAGATAAGAGTTTTCTGCACAGGTTCCAACTGACTTACAAATTCTAAAAGACACACTTAGGAATGGATCGCATTCATAACTTGGAGACCGCCTGTATACCTAAGAATCCATAGTCACATGCAAGGTCAGGTAGATTTGCGCCTATCTTTTAAAATAGTCTCAGAGTTGTAAATACTATATTTAGAGCTTTGTTACATTTTGCCTGCGTGCGTGTGTGTGCATGGTATAATGTATGGGTCCAATTTTATTCTTTTGCATGTGAGTTTCCAACAGTGCCAATATCATTTGTTGCAGATACCAGTTTTTCTCTTTGAGTAGCTTTGCCAGTCCATCAAAATCAATTGATTACAAAGGAATTCATTTATGGACTCTACACTTTATTTCATTGGTCTGTCTGTTCTTCAGCTGGTATCCAACTCTGTTGCTTATTTGTAACTTTGCAATGAGTTTTGAAATTGGAAGGTTTGAGTTCTCCAACTTTGTTCCTTGTTTTCAAAATTCAGTTGGCTATTCAGTGTCCCTTGCCACTCTCTGTGAATATTGTTGAGGCTGTTCTGTACCACAGAGGCATGCGGAAGGAATCTCACTAGTGTTATTCTTTCCCTTATGGACTCAGCTATATTTTAACTCTAAATTGAACCATGGGAGTCAGTTTTGTTCTAAATCTCAAAGGTGAAAACAGACCATAGTGTTGGATGTTCCACCAGTCGTTGTCCAACCAGTAAGCTGGTCTCTTTTATGATTCTTACTTTTGGTGATCATTTTTCTCCCACTCTACCAAGGACTTTCTAATGTATTCCCTTTCAGGGAAGTTGGTAGTGATAGATCTCACACTATCTAATTCTTCTGGTCACAGGGTTGTTGAGACTGATATTTGCAATGTCTATTTGTTGGACTAGTTGTTTCCATGTCTTTTCTCTCTCTCTCTCTCTCTCTCTCTCTCTCTCTCTCTCTCTCTCTCTCTCGCTCTCTCTTTGTTTCATTTTCTTTTTCTATTTTCATCGTTCTTACTTCCTCCGGATGGGAAGAAACGAGGAGGTGCACCTTAGATGGCGGCTCATGAGCTTTTAAGATCCCAGTTGCTATTCACCAAAGTAGGATGAGGAATATTGTCTTAGTGAACTATGTCATGCCCAGTGACTATGGTCCTGAACCTTGAGGCCCATTGACTTTTCTATAAAGGTATTTGGATATATCTAAAAAATTTCCATAACTTTTGCCCTTCTTAACTCTACCACATTTGTGAACATAGTTGCAGAAAAAATAAGTATCCATACACAGATAGTCTCTGTCAAAGTATACATATGTTCGTGAGTATACCATTTCCATTCTTCCTCGCAAATTCATACAGCATGTGTGTCTACCCATGCATCTACTTATGGATCACTATCATTGTAGGATTATCTCCATAACTATATTTGCTTCTGTTGCTTTTAACTCTTGCAAACTTCACAGTGCCTTCCACTGTCTCTGTTTTTGCCAGCCTCCTTTCTATTGTATATTGCTATCTCCTTTATTCATGTAAACAATTCTCTTCCCTTTAGCCAATAACTTCTTTACTTTTCCATCATGGGCAGACATCAAAGAGTGTTTCTTTTAGTGTGAAAAACTTTTCTTGTCTTTTTACAATAGTGGTCTCATGTAATATTTGTTTTTTGGGGGGGCATCACTGCCCTCTGATGGTGGGAGTAGGAGGCCCAGACTTGCTCCTGCAGAGCTGCTGCTGGAATTGAACCTCCATCCCAGTGGGCCACAGTCCCGCACACAACCACTGCGCCACCAGGGCTCAGCCCGATATTTGCTTTTTTTGTGATTGACTATTTCACTCAGGATAATGTCTTGCAGGCTCATCCAAGTGATATGGTACTGCACAAATTTTTTATGCTTTAGCAATGTGTGGTATTCCACTGTGTGCACAACAAAGTTTATTTTTTCCTCCTTTCATCTATTGATATTTGGTCTATGAGTTTATTTTCTTGTGGTCCTGCTGCCTGCTTTTTTCTATATGTTTTTCTATGCTGAGGATATTTTACTTGTGGGTTTTCTTGTGATTTTCTTCATAGCTGGTATTTTAGTGTTTGCGTCATCTTTATGAATATCTTATTTTTGTTTTCCTGAGGCTTGTTAATTTTCCACCTTGTTATTTATTAATTTCTTACAACAGCTGTACTATCTTAAAATTGGCCTGATGACCTCTGCATTTGGAAGGTTTATAATTTTTTCATCCCCCGTACACATTTTGTAATTATTCTCTTTTCAAATTGTTCTCTGACACCATATTTTCAAAATGGTGGCATTGGATACTTCTATATTTGACCCCTTAACCTAAGAAGCACTCTTTAGTGCTTTTTGGAAGATCAATCTGGTTTTTAAAATTTCCTTTAACTTTCGTTTACCTAGAAATGTCCTAATTCCAGTATCATATTTGAGATACAATTTTGTTGGGCATATCATTCTTGGTTAGCACATTTTTTTTTTCTTTCAAAGTTTTAGACTAAGTTAACCTTCTTGATTTTTGTCTCACATAATTCTTATGCTATCTTTTGATTTTTAACTAATTATTACTTTTAAATTTATTACTAACTGGGAGTTAATACATATATCATATATTTCCATAGGTCAATCACCTCAAATAATATAATTGATGTTCTTTATTTTATTTCCTTAGTAGATTTAAATGGATAAATTAGTCTTAGTCTGACTAATTTGGACCTTCAGTGACTCAATTCTATTCTTTTTCCCTTTCTATTGTCTAGTCATAAAATTATAATATTAATTTCCTATCTTTGTATTTTTATATGGTTTCTAATTTTCTATTTATCTTGTTAGTTTGTTCTTATAGCGTTTTCCTGAACTCTTGTAAACATTTTGCCCCTCTAATTTCTTGCTTTTGTTTATTTTTCTCTCACTGTACTGAAGGAAGCTAAATGTCATTATTTGGAATTCCTTATCATATTTTTTCAATTCCACTAATTCCTCTAAAGGTCTCCTAGTTCTGTAATTTGGTCACTTGTTTGGCTCACTCTAACTTTTTTCTCAATGTTATATGAAATATTGTCTGAGACATTGTGATGTCATTGCATTTGTATGATTATATGTTATATATTGCATATTGTGTGATAAAGACACTCACTATCTATCTCCGAGTGATTGTGAGTTGGTCATGTAGAAAAATTGAGGATAAAAAATTGTGGTTGGTGTTGGCCACTGTCTATTGCTGATCAAGCAGTGAGGAGAAGTTAGTGGCCCTCACACAGTTGATGCAATCATGGTGGGGACAGGACTGGTTGAGCTATGTAGACATGGGACAACATAAAGAAAGAGTGGCTTGACACAATGAATACATGTTGGGATAAGAGCTGTATGAGCCCCCAATAAAATGGTTAAAAGAAAAGCAAGTTTTGACCCCCAAAAGAAAAGGAACAGCAAAAGAGATATTAATAGAGAGTGGAACAGGAATAGTGGAAAAATAGCTGAAAGAAAAAGATAATTTTAAGAACAAAAAAGGAAGTCAAAAATAAGGAGAATGTAAAAGAAAAGCAAAAGGGAAGAAAGCAAAAGTGAAAATATAATAAGCAAAACTATAGAAGGGCTAGCAAGAAGGCATCCTCTGTCTCCTCTCTAAGGAGCCCTGGTATAGTGGTAATTCAATGAGCTTCTAACCCAAAGGTGGGCAGCTTGAAAACACTTGCCGCTCTGTGGGAGAAAGATTAGGCTTTATACTCTTGTAAAAAGGCACAGTCTAAGAAGTCCACAGGAACAACTCTGCCCTGTCCATTAGGGTCACCATTCACAGTAATCGACTCATGGTAGTGAGTTTGATTTGGGGGAGTGTGGTTCTCTCTGGCAACTTTTGTTCGCCTTCTTCTGTTAGTCAGCACTCAAGTCACTTCTTTATCTTTTCTTCTGAAATTCAGGGTTCCAGCATTTTCATCCATATCTATTCATTTGGTCTTTTGTGTCTTTGTTAGTGTGTCTGCCTAGCAAGTCATTCTTTTTTTTTTTTAATGGATGAGATCAAAAAACAATTTACTCTAAAATATTTTATGAATTTCTTCTTTAAAAGATCCTTTTATTGGGGGCTCATACAACTCTAATCACAATACATAAGTCCATTGTATGTCAAGCACATTTGTACATCTGTTGACCTCATCATTCTCATAATATTTGCTTTCTATTTAAACCCTTGGCATTGACTCTGCATTTTTTCACCTCCCTCCCCACGCCCCCCTCTCATAAACCCTAGGTAATTTATAAAGTATTATTACTATGTCATCTGTTACACTGTCTGATGTCTCCCTTCACCCACTTCCCCATTGTCCACACCCCATGAAAGAGGTTATATGTAGATCCTCTTAATTGGTTCCCTCTATATCCCCCACCTTTCCTCCACCCTCCTGGTATCACCACTCTCACCACTGGTACTGATGGGATCCTCTGTCTTGGATTCCCTATGTTTCTGGCCCCTATCTGTACTATGGTACATCCTCTGGTCTAGTCAGATTTGTAAGTTAGAATTGGGATCATGATACTGTGGAGAAAGAAGCATTGAAGAACTAGAGGAAAATTCTATGCTTCATCATTGCTATACTGCACCCTAACTGGCTTATCTTCTTCCTGCAACCCTCCTGTAAGGGGAAATCTATTTCTTACAGATGGACTTTTATTCCCCAACCTGTACTCCCCCTCCTTTACAATAATAACATTTTTAGTTTTTTAAAGCGTGATACTTGATCCCCTTCAACACCTCATGGTCACACAAGCCAGTGTGCTTATTTCATCAGGGTTTTGTTGCTTCTGGGCTAGATGGCTGCTTGTTTACCTTCAAGCTTTTAAGACCCCAGATGCTATGTCTTTATAGACAGGCACCATCAGCTTTCTTCACCACATTTGCTTATGCATACATTGTCTTCAGTGATCATATCAGGAATATGGGCATGTAATGATAGGATTTTTTTGTTCTTTGATGCATGTTAATTGATCCCTTTGATATACAGGCTGGTGTTCTTTTTCCATATGGATTTTGATGCTTCAAAGCTATGGGGCCACTTGTTTACCTTCAAGCCTTTAAGATCCCAGACACTATATCTTTTGATAGTTGGGCACCATGAGCTTTCTTCACCAGTGCTGCTTATGTACACATTTATCTTCAGTGATCATGTCAACAAGTTGAGCATTATGGAATACGAATTTAATAGAACAAGGTGTAGTTGCATTGAGGAAGTACTTGAGTGGAGGCCAAATGTCTATCTCTTTGCTTCCTTAATACTGAACCTATAAATTTTTACACATAAATATATTTTCCTATCATCATATGTAAATATGTTTCCCTATGTACATACGTGCATTTAGACCTCTATAAATGCCCTTTGCCTCCAATTTTTTTCTCTATTTACTTTTACTTCCCTCTTGTCCCACTATCATGTTCAGTCTTCGATTGGGCTTCAGTTATTTCTCTTGATTACCCTACCATTGATCAAGCTCTACCAGGTCTCTCACACCATTCTTGCCACTGATTTTGGGTCACTTGTTATTCCCTTGTCCCTAGGTTGGTCAACCTAGATTTCTCCCACCTTCCCCTCTTCCATATCCTCGGAATCATCAGTCCTGTAATTTTCTCCTCCAGACTGATCATCCAGCCTATCTTAATTAGATTCTTTTTTTCATACATATAAATTAAAACTATAAACCACAACTTGAAATGTTTCTATTGGAATAGTAGCTATGTAGCTTGGCTACTGATCAAAGTTTGGAGATTTGAACTCACTAACAGCTCTGCAGGGAAAAATAAAGATGTGACATTCTTCTATTTACCAGGGTGTCACACTGGTGGCTGTTGAGTCACAAGGTAATGTTTGTGGCTCACAATTCTCTGAAATAAAATGAAAATAGAGAAGATTGTTATGAAAAAATAGCACTTAGGGGAGATCAAGGCAATACCACACACATTTCCTTTGTTAACCCTTTAACTACGGAAGATGAGTAAGATCAAAGTTGCTCATTTTAATTGAGTTTGACACACCAGTTCTATTAAGATCTCTGGAAGAGTGATGTGTAGATTTTTACTGCTAAACTTGAAGTTATTAGTGCCTGATAGTACTCCGAGGTCTCCTTAGTCCATATGACTTCTCTAATATTTGGACCCAAGATACTTGAAAGCAGCAATAACTTATGATATTTATATAGCAATATTCATTGCAAAATGTTTCATAGTTCTCAAATGATGGAATCATCCAAAACAATCAGCAGATAAACTGAATAAATAAAACATGACATGTGCACACAATTAAATACTACTTAGCCATTAAGGGAAATAAAGTCTTGATACAGGATACCCTTGAAAACAATGTCAAATGGAAATTCAAAGTCACTTCTATTGAGTCCATCCTGACTCACAGTGACTCTCTGAGACAGGGTAGACCTACCCCTGTGGGTTTCTGACACTCTTACTCCTTACCTGAGTAGACAGCTTAGTCTTTCTCCCGTGGAGAAGCTGGTGATTTAAAACTATGGTGGTGATTTAAAACTAACTTGCAGTTAGCAGCCCAACACATAACCAGTATGCCACACTATACCACATGAAAACATTCAGTTAAAAAAATCATAAATATTTCACGAGTGAAATCATGAAATAGGTATCATTTTTTTTACTGATTTCATGAATGAAACATCTTAAATTGGCGAGTAGACAGAGATCATAGTTTAGAAGTGGTCCTGGTAGTGTATTGGTTTTGAAATCCACACTTTAGGACTGCCAGCTGCTCCTCCAGAGAAGATAAATTTCCACTCCCATAAAGATTTATACTCTTGGAATAGCACAGGGATAGTTCTACTTTGTCTTCCAGGGTTGTTGCGAGTCAGAATTGACTGAATGCTAGTGGGGTCAGGAGTCATAGAAAGTCTGAAGTGCAGAGTCATTTTTATAAAGCAATGAATTTTAAAAGCACTGGATGTCTGCTTATGAAGATGAAAAATTTTACAATGGATATTGGTGCTGGTTGTACAATATGATTCATGTAATCTATAGCATTAAATTGTACTTGTAAAATGGTAACAACCCTCTCGTCAACCTACCCTAACCTATTATAATAGGATCATTTTCCTAAATCTAAGTGATGCCAGGATTGAACCAATAGATAAAATCATGATAAACAGAAAATATTGATGTTTCAATGATTTAATTTTGCTTGGATGGAAAATTAAAGCAGCATTAAAGACATGAGAAGTATATTAAAGTGGGAAAATCTGCAGCAGAAGACTTCTTTAAAATGTCATTTGGAGGATGAAGGTGCACCTTACCCAAACTAGGATACTTTCAGTAACCTCATATGCATGTCAAAGTTAGACAATGAATAAAGAAAATCAAAGAAGAAGTGATGTGTTTGAACTATGGTTCTGGCAAAGAATATTTAAAGTTCTGTGTACTGCCAGAAGAACCAACAAATCTATCTTAGAAGTAAAGTCAGAATGTTCGTTAAAAGTGAAGATGGCAAGATTTCATCTCATATATTTCAGACAGGTTTTCAGAAGAGACATCATGCCTGACCAATTAGAGAGTCAATGAAAAAGAAGACCATCCAAAACATGGATTTATATATGGCTGCAAGAATGGGCTCAAACATACAACAACTGTAAGGATTTAGAAGACTGGGCTGTGTTTCCTTCTGTTGTCCTATGAGTTGGTCACTGTGACTTGGAATGGACTCAGTGACTCCTCATAATAACAATAGAAACAATTGATGTTCACATATATTGAACAATCCACTTTAAATCAAAGCTCCAAAACTCATAGCCACCCCTGACTTTATCTGCTCCTATCCAAGATATTAACTCAACCCTGTTGAGGTGATGATCTCCCATACTATGGAAGTTTTAAACTCAGCTTTGCCATATTCACAGGTTTTGAGGTGGTTTCAGGGACACAGAATTTTCAAAAAATCCTTTTATTGCTGAGCCCCGGTGGTGTAGTGGTTGTGTGCGGGACTGCGGCCCACTGGGATAGAGACTAGATTCCAGCTCCACGGAGCAAAGGCTAGGCCTCCTACTCCCACCACCTGAGGGCAGTGATGCCCCCCAAAGAAACAAAAACAAAAACAAAAAGTCCTTTTATTGGGACCTCATACAACTCATATTACAATCCATAGTCAAGCCCATTGTGTGAGAGACACAGAATTTGATGGGTACGTAGAAATTTCTTTGAATGTTACTCCCCAGAAACGTGATGAAGCCCCACCTCATCCAAAGTTTCATTCAGATGTTAAACTGATGATACTTCACACACATCAGGGTAAACCAAATGTCTGTTCCTTAGATCACGAGATGCTCTAAGGAAACTTGGCAAAGACTCAAGCAGGTCTGACAATGACTCAAGGGACCTGAGAGGGGAGACTGGCTTAGTGTCTACAGGGGCTGGTCCTTGGGGTTGTGAGGACGGTGTCTATGCATAGGCTGGAGAATACCCAGACTTGCTTAGATGTGCACAGAAATGGAAGGCAGAGTGGTGAGGCTTGGAGCTGTCAATAGACCTCCCCTACCCTCTAGTTTTCCCTCTTCACCTTCTCAATATCTAAAAAGTACCATGAGTGCAGCTACATTCACAGAGTATTGAAGGAATGTGCCTGTAAGTAGTCTGTTTGGCATATAAACCTTGAAAGCCATTATCTCTCATGTGGTAAGAATTCAATATATATATACAAGTATGTAACATTGACTTGAAAATCAAAACTCTGAATTATATTAACGACTGTGTTAGTCCAAGTATAATAGAGAAATTCATAGACACTCATATGTGTATATAAAGGGTATATATAAAGGGTAAGTGTAAATTAAGTCAGCATCCCAAGCCAGTCCAGTTCAAGCACATAAGTCTGGTATTAGCCCATATGACTGATATCAATACATAAAGTCCTCTCCAGACTCATGAAACCCATGCAATGACGCTGAATGCAGGATTGTCACAGGTTTCCTTCCTAACTTCTGATGGTTCCTGGACATCCCAGTTTACATTTGCCTCCATATCATGTGGTCATTTTTACAGATTGGATTGTATCCCACAAAAAGAAAAGAAAAATGAGTGTGGTACATTCTAGCCCCTATCCCTGTGTCTATAATCTTATTGGGGAATGAGTTTTCTTTATTATGAGTCAGTGTTTGTGTAGGGTATATCTAAAGTCAATCTCTTTTGAGAAATAGGGGCTTATACAAGTAAGTGAAGCAGCAGAGACAGAGGAGCACAGATACCATGCTAAAAAGAAACCAAGGCCTTTCCTGGAGCTATTCTCTGAATTTGGATTTCTAGCTTCCTAACCTATGTGGAATTAAATTTCTGTCGTTAAAATTGTTCAGTTCCCTTATTTCTGTTATAGCAAAACTATTTACTTAAGACAGACATCCTTCTTCTAACTCCCTAACTCTGTTCTGTTAGTTTTCAGACTTCACTTAGGTAGAATTAGGACCCTTCCTACACTTGAATGATCTCATGCTAAATGATAGCATCTTTCAAGACTACTCCCCAAAAGGGCAGACTCGCAGGTACCTGGGTGAAGTCTTCATTTTAATTACTACCTAGGGAGACTCTAGGAAAAGCCATAATCAAAATCCCGACTCACGGCAAATACAAGATAATGAGTGTTATTCAAAGCCATGGGCTTGTTATTTTTAATGAAGCAATCACACCCTAATGCCTATGCATTAAAGTAATAGTCTATCCTTTTGAGGTAAATCATGAAAACTTACTATCAAAAGTTACATTTTGAACCCAAGAATAAAGGCAGTCAAGGTGTTTAGTGTATTTACATATATTTAGGAGTGGCCTTATTAAACAAAACTGAATTGAGCCATTTCTTCAGTATGCATTTCATTTATTGAAAAATATTCCATTTTTTCAGGTACCCATACGCTTATCACTTTGCCCTAAAGTTGGCAAGCAGCTCCCAGTCTGGCCTCTTGACTTGCCCCTCAGAAGTCACAAGCATAGTCTCCAGTAATGGGAAGGCTCTTTCAAATTATACACTGACCATTGGCTCCATTCCAGTCTTAAAACTCTCCAGATGATCAGCAGCAGAACCATTAAGTGAGACACCATAAGAGGTAATCTAAATTAACTCGGCTGGTGGCTTCAAACCCCATGGGTGGATATTTGCTAGCTAATATTTGCACAACTCCTTACCACTTATTTTGTGTTTAGACAGCTTCCCTCTATTTCTCCCTTTAATTAGCATTCAATGTAGAAGCAGTCTTTTCCCTGCTCTCTGGCATATTCCCTCAAGCAGGAGCTTAGGGCTGTTCCTTGCTATGCATTTGTTTATGAGGTGAATGGAGTGCCTAACACTATCTTCCAGGTTGCCTGCAGAAGTGAAGATATATTCTGGAATAAGCAATAGCTAAAAATTTTTCCTTTTTCCAAGACTATCTCTTTCTACATGCTTGAAAGAATACTAAATTTTTCTTTATTCATTTTAAATAGTGTACAAAGGTCCAACACTATTAAAATAAATGCTGCTTGAAAACAATTGAAAACTTCCTTTTATGATTTGAAGATGTGTGTTTACACTTCAGCCAGTTCAGGGAATAATTTCTAGAAAAGTTACAGGCTAGAATACATTTCAGGAACTTAGGAGTGGGGAAAGCTTATTTGCAGATAATTTAATTCTGGTATCTTCTTTGTGGGAATTCCTGCAGCCTGCCCTTTGGAATCTGACTTAGTGTGACAGAGATTGGTGTGGGAGGTAGAGACATTGGAAAAGACGTGTAGAAAGTGGTCTGCAGGATTCACCAAAGTTCTGCTTCGATTATGAAAAAAGACTGTGTATTAGACATTCCCCAGTGATTTCCCCAAGAAGACAAAGCTAATGACATTCTTTTTAATACATAAGAAAAGTCAGTACCTATTGCTTTAGAGTCAATTCCAACTCCTAGCATCTTTGTGAGTGTTAGAGTATGTGAAAGGAAGGTGTATTGTGCCAACCTATCCAATGGGCACATGTGGGATTAATTGAAAGACAGAGAGATAAATGGCCCCATGAGCCTCATCTTTCATGTCTCTGGTTCTTTGATGATCAGACCAGTGTGCGGCTGCCTTAGTTGGTTCTCTGCCTCAACTTGTGAGCTGCAATACCTGTGGGACACCCAACCCATGGACTGTGTTACTTTTGTCTGCGGTTTCTTCAAGATCTGCTTTGTCATGCTGCTGTTGTATACATCGGTTGAGCTGGTGCCTGCCGGACCCTGTCATCTGACTGACTGTTAGTGACCTGCCTTGCTGTTTGCTGCCTGTGACTGGATTTCCTGAATTGTTCTACAGAGGACTCAGCTGTCTGTTTCCTTGACTTACACTGGAGGCCTCGAGACCTGAAGGTCTATTACCTGTCTCATAGATGTGAGTTGCACTGAGCCATTTATACTGCTCTATATGCTAATTAGCTTTTTATTTTTTAAGTTGTATCTATCACTATCTCTATCTAGAAACTCATAAGTGTCCTGGTCTTGTTTCTCTGGAAAACTCTGTCCAACAATGAGTAGAACTGTGTTCCACAGGATTTTCAATGGCTGATTATTCAGAATACTTCCTATGGAGTAAGTCTGTGAGGAATCAAACTTCTAATCTCTCACTTAGCAGGAGCATATTAAGTCTTTGTACATACCCAGGAACTCCATGAAAAATGGTAGAAATACATATTTCAAATGATCCAATTATCCTCCATGATATTTCAGAGATGGGCTAGTTTTCAAGGAGTTGGAAAGTACCTACTGATGTAACACAGGCCTGAGAAAAGAACTTCTACATCAAACTCCCGCTAAAGGTCAGGCAGTAAGAACAAAAGTGATTTTTGGCATAATCCAAAGTACCAGGCAGCAAGATGGTATGGAAAAAAGTACTCCATACACACAGTGAGACCCTGGGAGATAAACAGATGTAGGCTGCATGAAGAAACCTACTTGAGGGGATGAGAGAGCAGACTGGGTGCTATAACTTGACCAGGATTCCCTGTTTGGCAATGTGGACAAGCAAGGTGGCTTATCTTGGAGGGAATCTCTGCAAAATTAGTGCTAATAACTTCTAGATAAGTATGTTTGTGTATGTATGCATTGGTGAATGGATGGATGTTTGGAAGAGAGATGGATGAGTAATTATAGAAAGAGAGATAGTTATCATTGAGTGGACTCTGACTTGTTTATTTAGAACAGAAGAGGTTATCTGGTCCTGCATCTTACCAGCATGTTTGAACCTCTCAATGCCCTAATTATGCCCATTTATCTCTCTGAGGGTTTACCTTGCCCTCTTGACTCTCTACTTTACCAAACAGGGTGTCCTCCTCCAGTAATTGATCTCTCCTGATGATGTGTCCATAGAAAGAAAGTCAAGAGAATTTCTGTTGTGGTTCATATGATTTCTAGGCACTCATTTTAAAAAATAGATCACCAGGCTTATATTCCTAATGTATCTTAGACTGGAAACTTCAGTTAAACGCATACATGATAGTGTCCTTGCTAATATTTGAAAATTCAGTGAGACAACTTTAAGCATCATGGATATATGCAATCTGATATGGATATATGCGATCTGATACAATGTGACAAACAGACAGAAGGTCTGTGGCCCAAAGGCATAATGTTAAATGCCAAAAAGTGAAGCCTGTTAGAACCAGAACTTGACAGGACACCATTGTTTTCTGAGTCTCACAAGTTGTCTTCCTTTCAGAAAGTACAATCTTATTATTTATTATCATTCCTTTTACCCAACATAAACCAAACCCATTACCATCGAGTCAGTCCTGACTGATAGTAATTTTATGCAGTGTTCTTGAGGGTGCAATCTTTAAAGTGTTTAACATTGGCCCCTTCAAAGGACATCATGCTTGGTAAAGTGGACATGCAGCAAAGAGCAAAGAAGAAGAATACCTTCGATGAGGTAAGACGACGCTCTGGTTGCAACAATGAGCTCAGGGATAGAAACAATTATAAGGATTCCAACACACTATGTACTATTTATTTTTGTTTTATACAGGGTCGCTGTGGTCTTAACAGACTTGATGACACCTAACAACAACACTTTTTTAATATTTCAAGATAGATTTTATTGCTATTTTAAAACCATTTTATTGGGGTCTCTTACAACTCTTATCACAAGTCATACTTATACCCGTTATGTTGAACACATTTGAACATTTGTTGCCATCATCATTTTCAAAACATTTTCTTTCTACTTCAGCCTTGATATCAATTCTTCATTTTCCCTCTCCCATGCCCTCCCTCCCTCTTGAACCCTTGACAATTTATAATTTTATATTCACATTTATATATAATTTTTCATGTCTTACACTTCCCACTGTCTCCCTTCATGCATTTTTCTGTTGTTTGCCATCCTGAGAGGGGGTTATATGTAGATCATTATGATCAGTTCCCCCTTTCTTCACCCACCTTACCCTTACCCTCCTGATATCTTTACTCTCATTATTGGTCCTGTGGGGCTTAACAATTTTTTTCCCTCTTCACAACTGGTTTGACAATTTTTTTATAGGAACAGATAGTTTCATTATTCTCCCTTGAACAGTTGGTGGATGTGAACTGTCTACTTTATAGTTAGCAGTCTGCAACCTCACCAGAGATCCTTATTCTTAGTAGAGAATATTTTAATTTTCTTTCTCCGACAAGTTTCCAGATTTCACAGATTTTTGTTTACCTTGATTTTTTTTTACATAAAAGAGATGTTATCTTTCAACAGAAAGTAGAGTATAAAATGAGGGAATAAGCAGTAAGCATAGTATAAGTTTGTGTTAAACTGGGTTATCTAGAGAGGCAAAACCAGTGACACATATAAGTGTAAGAAAGGATTTTATATGAAGAAGGTGGCCCTGAGAGCCACACAGTGGGCAAGCACAAATGGCTTAGATGCTATGCTTGAGAACCTTCCCAACTCACAGAGCTTCCAAGGCTGGGGAACCTAGAAGCACAGAGATGAACCAGAAATCACTATTAAGTAGGAGGACAAAGCAGGATGAAGGGGCAGGAAGATTGTGACTAGTGAAGGCAGAGAGTGATTCACTGGTCAGATGTTAAGCTCTTGTGGTTTCCAAGGTCAGTGGGTATTTTGGCAAGCTGCTAATGGCTCCTAGGATCAGCAGGCAATATGGTGAGCCACTGGCGGAAGTCCAAAGAACTGCAAGTAGATGAGA
Organism: Nesogale talazaci; assembly: GCA_004026705.1. Classification (NCBI taxonomy): domain Eukaryota; kingdom Metazoa; phylum Chordata; class Mammalia; order Afrosoricida; family Tenrecidae; genus Nesogale; species Nesogale talazaci. The sequence continues at coordinate 47,823 of PVJH01011072.1, read as the reverse complement.
CAGTTATAAGATTCACACCAGCAAGGAGGCAGAAAAGTAACTTCTCCTCAGCATCTATTTATTATGTGTCTTGGTGACTTCTTGGGATTCAGTCTAGCTGGGGCTCTTTCAGTCTCCTGAGTGGTTGTCTGGTTTTCATTCATTAAGCTGGGGGCATTTTCCTCCAAGAATTCTCTGATTTTGTTGCAGATGACTTCTTTGTTGTGTCTTCCTCCACTAGACCAATGATTCTGATGTTGCTCCTCTTCATAGCATCAGACATAGGTCTTACATTTTCTTAAGTTTCTTTGATGATTATTAGATTTTTGTTCATGCTTGTTAAAGTCCACTTGGCTATCCTCTAGGTCACTGGTGCGGTTTTCAGCTTCAATTTGAGAATTCTGTCAATTTGAGAAGTCCGTGAGTCTGCTGTGGGTTTTTGTTATCTCATGCCTAAACTCTTGTATTTCCTTATGGTGTATTAACTTTATCTCATCTATCAATTCATCCTTTTCCTATATTGTTTCCCCCATATCCTGTATGATTCCAAACAGCATTCTGAAAATTTCTTTCTGTGGTATAACAACGTCTGCTTCTTCTATACATGTCATTAGGTTCAGGACCTTTTCTGGAGTTGCCTTCTGTTTCTCCTGTTTTTTTCATTGAGGGTTGTTGGGGCTGATTGCTATTTGCATTGCTCTGTTTTAGAATAACCAGGTGACATTTTCCAGGGACTCAAACAGCACTGGCTCTCTCTGGGAGACTTGTAGGAATGTGTCTTCAAACTTTCTGTGACTAATTTCACTATGGCATTGGCCTATCACTTTATCCTCTTGTGGCGTCACTCTTTCCCTAGTGAATCTGTATTCCATTATTTGGAGGGCAAGTTGGATGGTCCTCTCAGGGACTACTGACTGTAGTGTTGTGAACCCACAAGGATAGTGCTGCACTGTACTATCTCACCAGGAGCTGAGGTGGTGCAGCCTACGGCAACCTGGGCTACCACAGGGGGTGCGTGGGGATGCCAGCTGCAAGGGGAGTGCCACAGTATGCTGGTGGGCTACCCGCTTCTAAGTAGAGCACTGTGAATGGTGGGCAGAACCGCCCAGATCAGGCATATTGCTGCAGAGGCTGGGCAGTTGTTCCTGCAGCGGCGTGGAACTCTGGTCAGTGACTGTGGGAATTGTCCTGGACTGAGCAAGGTATCAAGGCAGGCGAAAGGAAGGTCCCTCAGTCAGGTGGAACCACAGAGGACATATAAGAGCTCTCCCACCCACACAGGCTGGAATTCCCCTGTAAGAGACTGAGCAGAAAATACCTAGGTGGAGGATGGTGGGCTTCTCCAATCTCCAATCTCGGACTACACTGCACAGGGTGGGGCTCTCCCAGTTGGGCGTAGCAGGCATAATTACCCTAGTCTAAGGGCAGTCATCTGGAGGTCCACAATGGTGTGTGAGCCAAACTGGAAAAGACCACTAGGAAAAAACACCAAGAAACTAAGCTTGCTCAAACTGGGGTGGAAGATAGAGAGAAGTGGGTAAACCCAAAATAACTATATAACTGAACCCCAGTTCTCTTTGGGGGGCATCACTGCCCTCTGGAGGTCGTGGGAGCTACCCAGTCTTGCTCCTAGAGAGCTGCTGCTGGATTTGAATTGCCAAGCCCTTGGGACGCAGTCCCTCGCTTAACCACTAAGCCACCGGGGCTCAGCTCTGAACCCCAATTCTTAAGTGTGGGGCTGCTAGGGTTCAATCTCTGCCCTGGGCTGGCAGGAATCTGTGTCTCTGTTGAGATAAAGTCCCTGTACCAGCTCCAATAGTCCCAGCTGCAGCTCCAGCGGTGACAGTGGCAGATGGTGGCAGGACTAAGGTCAAGTCCTAGCCGGGCTTTACTGTGGTAAGCCAAAAGCCCCCAGACCCTCAAAACCTTTTGGATCTGTGCCTACAGATGGTACTCTGTGCCTATGTGGTACTCCTCCTGTGGTCCGTCAGTGTTGAATTTCTCTCTCAGTTACTCTCATGGACTGATCTCTGCTGAGTCCCTCTGGTGGATATAATACTCAGTTGCCATCCAGGACCGGTTTTTGTTTGTTTGTTTTGTTTTTTGAGGTGGTGAGTTGATCCTAATCTCCAAAATATTGGTTAGTGGCAGAGCTCTTAATTACTTGCAGAAATCAGAGACTTTTACCTGGTAATGGTATATCACTTATAAGCGAAAACAACTGAGAAAGTTAAATAATATTTTGAAACAAAGTAAAACACCAAATAAATGAGAGAATCAAAAGGCAAACCCATTGAACCTGTTTTGATCCTACATCTGTGGACTTTGCACCCTTCATACATACACCTTTGGGGAAGGAGTTGAGATCATGATACCAAAGGGGTTCTTTCTAAGCTAAGAATTTAGGTGACCCATGGCAGCAGATCAACTGTTAAGTTTCATGAATGAAATCCAGCAGACACCTGCTAGCAGACACCTCCTACATCGACACAACAATCAGGAGGGTTAGTAAATGCCACTTGCATTAAAATAACTTTACTTTTCTATTACAAAATTATTTTCCAGGAATATGAAGCCACAGATGATGTAGATGTTAGACTTTTTAAGCATCTCTCTTTCTGGCAGTCAGTCATCTGAATAGGTAAATTGATGATCTATCAACCAACAGAATACTTATCAAGATTTGCTTTAAGCCCTTTGTTGGGCTGTTATCCTCAATGCAAGATAGATGCACTATAAACTTCCTTCAATCTTAAAGTCCTTCAAAGTTAAAGTCCTTCATGGAAAGGTCCATATTAAAACTTTGGAATTCACTCTTCAATTCTCATAGCTATCCACCCTGACCTCTCCATTCTGAGTCAGATGGTACCTCCTTCATGGACGATGGCAATGAATTCAGGCTCGTTAATGATCTTTGGAGTCTTTCTGGACACTTAGTATTGGACACACACACCAAAATTCACTTCAATGGAATAGTGAAAGTGAAGTCTTTGATTACTGTCTCTATGTGATTTTTCAAAATATGAAAAGCCATGGAAAGACCATTAGAAATGCAGAACAACTCTACTCATGCCTTCCTATGTCCTATTACTGCAGCCAGAATCATCTTTTAAAACATAATTAATGAGACTGCATAACTTACTTCTCCATGTCCTCAGCAATGCTGCATGTCCTGGTCTCAGTCACTCATAGCATTTATTCCAAGGTCTGAAGGCCTGTGATGGGCTATGGCTCCCATTAAAAACAAAACTGAAGTTTCCATCGAGTCCATTGTGATCCTTGCTGACTTCCTATGTGTCAGTATAGAACTGTTCTCCATCAGATGCTTAGTAAATACATTTCTATGTGTCAATCTCCATCCTTATCTTCTGAGTAACTTCTTGAATGGACCTGAATCCACAACTTTCAAGTTAGCAGCCAAGCATTTACAACATCAAAGAGCATTGCTTTTCTATATGCCTATCATGCTCTGATGCCACCGCAGAGCAGATGTGGTCTGACAGGGTCCACAGAGAGCTGATCACAGGTGTGAGTCACACCCAGGAACAGAGGCAGAGATCATTTCTTAGTGACCTTTAAAGGGAATGAGACTTTATTAACCATAACAAGGTCACCACATTCATCTCTGATCATTGGCCAGTTGTGATCCAGGGCTCTTCTGTCACAACAGTACTATAGGACTTTTTTTAAACTAAAATTTATCAATGTTCAGATGATTTATAAAGGACTCCCCAGGTATTCCTTTTAAAAGGTAACGCTCTTTCTTCCTTGCCTACAGATCTAAATGCTTTTGTCTATGGATAATACAAAATTCAATTGAGGCTTTTCTCTCAGTGTTTTCCTTGGCACTGTTTAGGTTGGTATTGTGCATATGTGTATGTGTGTATCTGATATGTGTGTATTTCTACCGATGAATTCCAGGGTAGGTAAATCCAGAGAATGTGGTGGTATTAATGGGTTCTTGTCTGGAATGGAAGGAAAGATTGGAGGCAAATAAGGAACACATAACAAGGGGTGCATGAAAGAAGAGACTATTCTAAAACAGATTCTGGTGCTGACTGTACAACTTGTATTTATAGGATTGAACTATTGAATTGTATGATATATGAATTATATGCCCTTAGACCAGGTTTTTAAAAGTGGTTTAAATAGAGAAAAGCCTTTACCATCTGTGATAGAAGCTTAAAGGAAGATAACAGACCCCCAAGGAGCTGAAATTTTTCACCTCTTTCTCCTTTCCTTTTCTTTTTTGTAAATTTTAACTTTTTTTTTTCTTTCTCCTTTTCTAGTCTCACAACTGGGGATGTTGTCCCTTCTGGATGCAGAATGACAGCCTCAGCACTCAGCCTCATGTCCTTAAATGACAGTGTCCACAAACTGAAAGGCAGGTGTGGGCGATTAGTTCACTTCCTACATTCCTCAGTATTGCTGTGCAAAACCCAGCCTTTGTATGTCATAGGTACCAGATCTGTCACCGTTTGTCTAGTTAATTGTCCTGATCCAAAAACATAATTAGAAAAAGAAAACCATGTTATATCCTCAAGAGAATCAAATGGCTACAGTACAGTGTAACTAGGAACCAAGTCTTAGATACCCTGAAGCTGAAGAAGATAAACACCTCTTCATCCCAAATAATGGCTCGTGTGTTTTAATCACCAAGCTTATGGTTAGTCATAATTACTTAATAAGATTATCAATTACTTAATAAGTTCACCAGTGTTCTATTTGGGATGGAGGGGGTGGGGCATTTTACTTTGAACCCTGGTGATATAATGGTCTATGTGTTGGGTTGCTAATAACAAGGTGATCAGTTTAACACCACCACACACTTCTGGGGGAAAAGATGAGGAGTTCTCCTTCTGTGAAGATTCACAGTCTCAGAAATCCAGAGGGCCTGTTCTATCCTGTCCTATGGTGTAATTATGAATTGAAATTGACTCCAGATCAGTGTGCTATTTAATAAAAAATGTATGTCTGATGCAGATCACCCTGTGTATACTTTCAAGACAAAATTAATATAGGGGAATATTAAAAAGCTTCTCAGCCTCTGTTATCATACAGAAAAATCTCCCCTAGAAACCCCTCGTAAAGAATTTCCCCTAGGTATAATTGACCAACCCTACCTGAAAGAGAGGCGAGGAAGGTTTGTCTCTAACACTTTGAGTTTGAAGGATGGTTTAGTGGTAGACATCTTATCTTTTATATGCAAGGCCCCGCCTCCATTTTTGGACCATGATCCTTATACACAGTTATCACGATTGGCCCTTCCATAGAGGCTTGGATGCTATTGTGATACTGCACAGGTTTCAACAAAGCTCCCACACAAAGACTAGAAGTAAAAAAAAAAGGTCTGGAAAACTGCTTGCAAGTATTAGCAATGCAAACACCTCGTGCAACATTGGTCATGGGGGTGACATGATAAGATAGTGTTTTGTTCCCTTGTGCACGAAGTCACCAAGAGTCGGTGGCCACCTTAATGGGATCTAACATCTGTAACAACAGTGAGGTGGGAGGAAGGCTCTGTTAGGGAGGAAGAGGGCAGAGGACTGAGCGCTGGTCAGACAATCAATATCATCAGTCACGTGTTGTTGACCTTCACAGTGACAGATAGGGCTTTCAACGAAGTCTACATGTTTAGCCCATTTCAGAAAAAGTCTTTACATTTTGTCTATGATTTGATCACAATAAATTTTATGAACCACTTCAATATAATTTGTATCATCTCGAAGATTCAATGAGGAAAATTTGCTCTGACAGAAGAGCACAAGATGGCAGGGAAACATGGTGCTGTAACTATTCTCCTGAACAAATCTAAGCTGACTGCAGGTCTTCCGGGCACTAAGCTTGGCAAACCAAACCAAGGACACCCTCTCTGCCATGGCAGCTGGGCTCTGCTTGTATCTATGGTCAGTTCACTAACCCAAGATTAACTTCTAGCAATTAAAATGTCATTATGGAGTAATTGAGGCATATGCTTCCCTATCGGAATAAAATCCTTCTTCCTTTGGGTTATTTATGTCAGAGGGGGCTCAAAATAGTGCATTAATTTACTGATCTGGGAGGTGGGGTGGGGGGCCGGTGGAGGTTTGTTCCTTGTTCTTTGATTGTGCTCAAGGGTGCCCACAAATCATTTGCCTTGTCCTTGGCAAGCACCTGCGTTTCTCTTCAAGAGTGCAGAAAAGATTTCACATTCCCTCAGAAGAACTAAAGCAAAGACCTTGAAGAACAAGGAAAAGACACACACACTCACACATTCACCCCACCTCACCCCCACTTTCTTATATGCTTGCATTCACAATTTCTCTCCCTCAGTCACAAATATGTGCATACTCTCACATCCAATTATGGCCTTTCTCACATTCATACGTGCAATTTCATTTAATTGTGTTTCTCTTACACTTGAGGGCTCATCTACATTCACACCTGTACACTTTTACTCATACTCACACACATTCACACTCAAACACTCCTTCCCACACCTCACTCCAAGCCATTAATCTGATAATCCTATGGTCTGCAGTACTCATTTTGAATACTTGCCTAATTTCCCTAGCTTCCCTCATCACTAGCTCTGAATTAGACAAACACAGGCTTATCACCTTCCATATCTTAAAAGTATATTTCTGTCCATACAACTTAGTAGAATCTTTGTTTTTTGGAAGCCTCATAGTTGTGTCTGGTTAAAGCCTCTACAACAAATCCAGTAGCACTGCCACACAGTATTTCCTGCCCAATGCAGCTCTATGGGATTCCCAAGGCTGTAGATCTTTATAGGACTAAACAACCTCCCTTTTCTCCTCTGGAGCAGCTGGTGGATTTGAAACATCAATTTTGCAATTAGCAGGGCAATGCCTCCCTGCCAGCACCTCCAGGGCTCCTATTAGCTTTGTTATTTTAATCCTCAATGCTATTACTAAGGCTTATTCCAGTTCATGTATTCTTTTGGGTTTGTGGACTTCAGTACAGGGTATTCTCTCTATGTCTCTTGCTGGATGACTTTCCCTTGATTCCTTTATTGTGCTTCAGTTTCAAATTCATTGACTGAATACACTTCTTTCCTTTTTCTAGTTGGTGTATATAACATAGCCCCTTACTGGGTTCTATTGTGGTACCTTGTGTGCTTCTGTCATGCTAGAGGCTATGCTACCAGGATTTCAAATACCAGCAGAGTCACTCCATGGTGGACAGGATTCAGTAGAGTGTCCAAAACAAGACAGACTATGAGCAAAGGCCTGGATATCTACTGCTGAAAACAGTCAATACAAGTGGCCATCTAGCAGAGAAGCAACAAGCCTACATGGACGAAGCACACCAGCCTGGGTGATCATGAGGTGTTAACTGGATCAGGTAAAAGGCATCAATCCACAAAGTTCTCCTCTATTTCACAAAACACATGCAATGATGCCAACTGTAGGAGGAAAGCTGAATCAGTGAGCATATAAGAATCTCAGCACTGACAGGGGGCTCAGCATAGCTGTTCCAGCACCCAGGGCTGCATTAAGGTAGGGCCATGTGGCTTCTCCTCAGAGATGTCTCACAGAAAGTGAGCCTTGCCAGTTGAAGCAGGGAACTGGCTAGGCAACTGCACGCTGGCCCGACTATCAGAAGGCAAGAGACCCAAGAACAAGAAAGGGGAGGCTCACTGAGTCATTTATCTCTCGGCCCTTCAATTAACCACTCATGTGTTTATCAGCCAGGTTGGCACAATAAATCTAACTATCTCAGATGGTATATAAAGGAACTGAACCAAGGGCTCAAATAGAAAGTGAATGCTTAGAAAAATATTTGTGGCCACATATTTACAAATATGCTTGCTACAATTGATGTATGGATTGTTATAAGAGCTATAAGAGCTCCCAATAGCATGATCTTCAAAAAAGGAAAGAAGAATGAAAAGCAAAGACTCACGGCAGAGTATTTTGTGACTCTAACTCTGGTTACATTAGTAGCTGGGATCAATTGGGGAAATGGTGGAACAGCGGGTGTGAGGGAGACACTCAGTGAGATGGAATGGCACCACAGCTACAACATCTGTTGGCATTTATGGAGATGATACAGAACTGGGACAATATGTTGTTGGGCTGTACATAAGATCATCATGAGTTGGTGATGATTCAATGGCAGTTGTCTCCCCTCTTGTTTCCTTTTGGCTTCCTTTCTTTCTATCTAAAACATTCCATAATGTAACTGTTGTCTGTCAACTGTCCAGGTCTTCATTTAGACAGCAATACTGACTAAAAGCTCAAGGAATGTGTCATGGAAGTCAATGAAATCCAAAGCTTCTAAGAACTGATGACTGACCGTATTACCCTCCTGCCAGTGAGTATGGAAGTTTTGTCTTCCAGAATGTGCACACTCAAGAGAGTCTGAGGGCTGCTTCATCTGATGTCATTTCTGATCATTCATATATCTGTGACTTTACTAAAATGCACTAGAATGCTTTCCATTGATCCTGTCAGCTAAACCATCAGATATCATTTCCTAGCGTTTTACAGAACATAGCTAACCCTAACAGAATAATTAAAATGAATACTGACATTTCATTAATAACCTAAACTAAAATATCAAACTCATTGCAATTGAGTCAGTGCTGGTTGATAGAGACCCTATAGTACAGGACAAGGTAGAACTGTCCCTGTGAGTGCTGAGACAGTGTCTCTTTATGGGAGTAGAAAGCTCTGTCTTTCTCCCAAGGAGCAGCTGGTTTCAATCATTGACCTGGCAGTTAGCAGTCTAATGTGTGAACATAATGCTACCAGGGATCTTCAATTAATACCACAGGATGGCTTTTTCTACTAAAAAAGGAAAATATTCCTAGAGTGAGACTTATACAAATGTATTAAGCTGTATATCATTTCTTTGTTTTTGGATTTCCTTCATTGCTCTTAGGATTCTATTTATCATTTTGAGCAGTTTGTAAATACAAGTTAACTTTCTTGAATATCATTCCTCCACTGAAATACTTTGTAGGCATGTTTTCTGGATAGATAGCATCACATGGAAGATCACATTGGGCTTTGATGATCTATGATTACATCATATAGTATGAAGCACTACTCTGCCAGTCAGCTGAGATTTCAAGTGCTAGAGAATCCCCAAGCCTTCTTCAGTGGATGGTTTGAGGAGTAGAGGAACGTGACAGCATTTTGTAAATCTATTAAGTCCTATGTAAATATGACCCTATGCCTGCAGGCCATAATGCTTCATCAGGTCTTCTTTCATGGTGATTTATGCAGCTCCTATGATGGCTGAGATGTTGTTGTGTTGGTAGACTCTGACTCATAGCGATCCAATGTACAACTGAACAAAGCACCACTTTTCCCCGTGCCATCCTCAGGAAATGGTTGTTATGCTTGAGCACATCAATGTAGCCGTTTTGTCAGTCCATCTTCTTGAAGTCTTTCTTCTTTTGACTGCTCCACTACCCTGCCAAGCATGATGTCCTCCAGAGCCTCTCCTGAGAACATGTCTCTGAGGGGCATTCTGGTTGTACTTTTCCAAGAGAGATCTGTTTGATCTTCTGGTGGCCCACAGTATTTTTACTAGTGCTTGCCTTGCCAGCATCATTATTCCAAGGCATGGATTCTTCTTTGATCTTCTTTGAGATATAGAGGAGAGCAAATTCAGACCTGAGTCTTGACCTTGTGTGACTTAAATTCTGATGACAGACATGAGTCAAATAACCACAGCTAGGCAACAATTCACATGTCATAAGGGTTGTGAAGGACTCATAACATGACACTAATTGAGTCCAAGGCAGTGGAATGGTTAGTGTTGGCTTCCTGAAGTAGTGACATCTGAGCAATTAAATAAGTTTATGTACAAGAAATTAGGTGGACGACTGGTCTTGGTGGAAGAATGGCATTAGCATGGTAATGTAAAGGAACTTAATGTAGACTAGTGTAACACATTTATCTTGTGGGGAGTTGAAGCCTATTGAGACCGGAGAAGTATCACCAGAATTGACAGGCCTAAAACCTGGTAAAAATGTGAGGCCTTATTCATAGTGCCCTGGAAGGCACTGAAGAGTGCAAAGCAAGATTAGAACTTTAAACTGGATATTTCAGATTTCAGATGCTTGGGGAACTCATCAGGGAGGTTAAGAGAAGTAATAGAGAGTCTATTAAAAATAAAAATGCAGTAAGATAGAGCATGCTTCAAAGTTTAAAAAATGGTAATATACCTGGGAAGAATACATTCTTAGGTATCCAGTGGTAACTTTCACGTAAGATATAGAAATCCAAAAGATTCTTAAATTGAAAATTCTGGCTAGAGTATAGTTGGGTTTTAAATTGTTGGAGTTTTGGTTATTCGTTGCTCTCCAGTCAGCCTCTGACTCATGTCACCTCCTCTGATCATATGGAACAAAATGCTGGCCAATCCTGTGCCACCCCCATGACCAGTTTCACATGAGCACATTTGATCTGCAGGGATTACAGTTTGAAACCACCACTGGTCTATCAGCCCATCCAACGTTAGCAGCTTGTGTGTTGCTGTGACGTTAGGAGCACTATCACTAATATTTCAAATACCAGTAGGATTACCTTAGGTGAATGGGTTTCAGCAGAGCTTCCAGATTAAGAAAATACTGTTGAGAAGGAATAGACTGTCCCCTTTGGAGATATTAGCCACTTGAAGTCTTATAAATAAAAGTGACACATTGTTAGCTTTAGTGCCAGGAAAGAAACTCTTTAGATTGGAAGGCCCTTAAAAGATGCCTGGGGAGTAATTGCTTCATCCAAGTATAGTTGACTTGTACGTAGGGAACAGAAATGGATTGATATTGGCCATTAAAATCAGACAATCATAGAGTTTATGATTCTAAAAATGAAAAATTCAAAGGAATGACTTTGCATTCATATTCAAAAAATATATTCAGATCTATCGTATAATGCAATGCATTTTATAAGATAATAGCTATATGATGCATACCAAAACTCTAATTATTATTATTGTTATTTACACACTGAATACTAAAGCCAGTGGTGTAGAAATTGAAGAATTCTACCAACCGCTTTAGTCTGAAATTGATCAAACCTGTAAAGTGCATTGATAATTTTTGGCAACTAGAATGGGAAAGTTGCAAAGAAAGAGGAATGAGCAGTAGTTGAAAAATATAATGTTGATGAAAGAACTAATACTAGAGATTGCACAATAGCATTTTACAAAACTAACAACTTCTTCCCTGTAAATACCCTTTCCCAACAATATAAATGGCAGTTGTATACATGGGCCTCACCAGATCGAACACAGAGCAATCAAATTGACTACATCTTTAGGAAGAAACAATTGAGAAGCTCAATAACAGCAGCCAAAACAAGGCCAGGGCCAACTGTATTCTAGATCATTGGCTGTTACTGCAAGTTGAAATTGGAGAAAATTAAAACAAGTCTATGAGCACTAAAATGCAATGGTGAGCATATTTCTTTTGATTTTAAATGTATCTCAAGAAAAGATAAAAATGTGCTTGACATACAATGGGTGGATGTATGGATTGTGATGAGTTGTATAAGCCCCCAATAAAATGATTAAAAAATGAAAGAAAGAAAAGATAAGGGTTATTGATCACTACTGACAGAATATTTGACAAACTATGGGATACATCAAGAACATCATACAGGAATAATGAAAATGTAATTAAATGACAAGAAAGAAAAAAAAGAGAAAATCAAAGTGGATGTCAGGAGAGCCTCTGAAACTTTCTCCGATTCATAGATTCTAAATTGAATGGAATAAATGAAGTAAAAGAGCTGAACAGAGAGTTTCAAAGGGGAGGTTGAGAAGGCAGAGGGATGTACTATAGTGAAACATGCAGACATGGAGCCAGAATACCAAAAGGAAAGAGCACAGTGTATCTCAAACTGAAAGGCATGAAGGAAAAACTCAAAGCTCAATTTGAAAAATTTAAGAATCCTATGGGCAAAATATTGAACCATGTAAACTTACTGTCAATCCCGTTCAACTCCTAGCTACTCTGTAGACCTTGTAGGTGTTTGAGACTGTAACTTTTTATAGGAGTAGAAAATCTGATCTAACTCACATGAAACCTAACCATGAAGCCGGGTGCTTCAAATGACTGCTTTTTGGCTAACAGACCAACTGTGTAACTCACTACACCACCAGGGGAGATTATGTATCCCAAAGAAAGATGAACCAAGAATGCAGAAATTATCTAACAACGTAAGTAATATTACATGCAAACAAACCTGCTGAAGATAATTCAACAATGATTGCAGAAACACAATGACAATGGACTTCTATAAATACAAGCTAAATTCTGAAGAGCATATGACTGGGAGATATCACTGCTGACATCAGATGAACTTTGGCTCACACCACAAAATATGAGAAAGATGTCTACTTGTGTTTTATTGAGTATGCCAAGGCATTCAGTTTTGTGGACTATAATAAACCCTAGAGAATGAGAATTACAGAATTCTTCACTGTACACATGGAATCTGTATATGATATGAGAGGCAGTCCTTCCAACAGAACATGGTTTAAAATCATGGTTATTGCATGGTTTAAAACCAGGAGAGGTATGAATTAGAATTATATCTTTCTACCATACTCATTTAATCTGTAAGCTGATCAAATAATGAGAGAAGTTGTTATAAAGAAGAAGGCATCAGAATGGGAGGAAGGCTTTAGCAACCTTTGACATGGAGATAGTGCAACCATGACTGCTGAAAGTGAAGAGAAGAGGGCTTGAAACACTTGCTGATGATCAAGAACTGTATCCTTCAGTGCAGCTTGTACTTCACTGTAAAGGAAACCATAGCCCTTACAACTAGACCAATATACAACATCATGAAAAATGGAGAAATATTTTGAAGTTGTCATGGATTTTGTCTTGTTTGGACCCACAATCAACACTCATGCAAGCAGTAATCAATAAATAGACATATTGCATTGGAAAATCTGCTGCATTCTTGTTAAGTGCCATCAAGTCATTCAAATACATAGCAACCTTATGTACAACAGAAAGAAATACTACCTGGCCCCATTTCATCTTCACAATTGTTCTTATATTTGATCCCATTGTTGTAGTCACTGTGTGAACCCATCTGATCCAGGGTTTTCCTATTTCCCTCTGCCCATCTAATTTACCAGGCGCGATATCCTTCTAGTGGTCTCTACTGACAAAATGCCTGCTGCATAGGATCTCTTTAAAGTGCTGAAGAGCAAGGATGTCTCTCTGAGGACTATGTTGTACCTAACTCAAGCCAAGGTCCTTATATACTCAAGTATAAGCCGACCCCAAAATCAACCAAGGCACCTAATTTGACCACAAAAGCTGCATTAAAAATGTGCTGAAAAATCTCAGCTTATGCATGAGTATATACTACTTTCAATTGCCTCAAAGGTGAAAAATGAAAAAAGACAAATGAAGAAGTACTGATGCATTTTGACGATTGTGGGAAACAACTGTGTTCATCAACAACTGTGTTGATGAAGCAGATTGAAAGCACTGCACACTGCAATGGATGTGCGGGTACATTCAGTTTGGGTGTGTGTGACAAACTAATACATGTAACAAATGATTTGCCATCCCACCAGTCTTCATAAGGACCTTTCAATATCATTACTTGTGTTTATTAGGTTCAGCTGTCACAATTATCCATTTCCAAATTGTCCCAGCATTGTATCCAGCCTCCTCATCTCCTGTCCTAGTTACCACTAATAAACTTGGTCTTGTACAATAGACTATTCTAGATATTTCACTTAAGTGAGATCATACAATGCATCTGTTCTTAATGGACTTATTTTATATATAATGCTATCATGGTTCATCCATGTTTATGGCATGTATCAGGACTTTTGTGACTAATATATTTGTGTGTATACATACATATATATATATATATATATATATATATAATTTACTCATGTTAATAGACCTTTAAGACGGAGTTTTGGTGTCCTAGGTGTACTTGACTGCTAGGTCAGTGGTGAGAACTGTCTAGTCACACCATGAGAGAAAGGTGTCAAGGTCCGCTTTCATAATGGCTATTGTTGTTAGGTACCATCCAGTCTGTTCTGATTCATAGTGACTCGTGTACAATAGCACAGGACATTGTGTTGTCTTCCAATACAGATGTGATGGTAAGGTTTGCCAGTGCCACCCACACTGCCTCTTTGTGTCCATTTGACCTTGAGAAATGACTCTTGGTGACTCAATGGCTGCTTGCTCAGCTGCTAACCAAGAGCTCTGCGATGCCCCCCATAGGAGAAAGATATCTGTGGCTTCCATAAAGTCTGTGGCTTCCATAAAGACTGAGATTGTAGCCTCAGAAACACTACTAGGGATTTCTGATCCATCCTAAATAGTTTCTATGGGCCAGAATCAACTCTGAGGTGATGGGTTTGCCTTTATTCGGCATCAGAAAGAGTCATAAAAACTTGAAATCTCAAATGATTTTGCCAAATGAGTTCGACTCTTATCTCATGGATTGTGGCCAATATTTTGCAGTAACTAGAAGGAAATCATTGAGAATGAGGGGGCAAGTTCATATCACAGTTCCTGTAGCTGTGTGCATTTGGGTTTCAGCAGTCTGAATCTGAAAGAGGATAAAGAAAGCTGGGAGGAGTGGCAGCTTTGAGGCACATCTGCTGAGTGTCCCAGGACCTGTGGTTATCCTCGTGTACGAAAGTCAACTCAGATGTGACTAGGCTTTTCACATCAGGCTTTCAGAGAGTGCATAATAAAAGAGTTGGTGTACTAACCCATGAGGGGAAAGAAGGTTCTCAAAGCAAAGCCTGTAACAGGACTTCGTAAGGGGCACGGTTGCCTCCTTGTTCATCAGCTAAGGAAAAATGACTCTAAATTCTGGACTAATTTGAGCCTGGACATCCACAAGTTAGTGTCAATCCAGCCCTATTACTTCCCTTCAGTAACTTTTGAAAGCGCCTGATCGAGATCCAATCCATTCACTTTACTATATAAAGTACCCAGATGCCAGTTGCTCTTGAGTTTCCTACGGGGCCCTGGTGGTGTAGTGGGTTACACATTAAGTTCCTAATAAAAAGATAGACAGTTCAAAACCACCAGCTGCTCTGTAAGAGAGAGAGATGAGGCTTTCTACTCCTGTAAAGTGTTATAGGCTCAGAAACCCACACAAGCAGTCCTATCCGATAGGGTTATAATGAGTTGGCATGAACTCCATGGCAATAAGTTTGAGGGGTTTTGTGGGATTTTTTTGTTGTTGTTGTTAGTCAATTTCTACTCATGGAAAACCTAGAAGTGTCAGAGTAGAACTCTGCTCCATAGGGTGCCCAATCATTTGTCTTTTGGAAGTAGATCAATCAGGACTTTCTTCTAAGATACTGCTCCATAGATTCTAGCCTGTGACTGTTCAGTTACTGGATGAACCCTTGAACCATTTATGCCTCCACAAAATGTCACCTTTATCCAAAAATTGAACCCCGAATACCAGTCTCGCTGAGTTGATTCTGACTCACAGTAAACCTAGCTCGGTTTTTTGAGGTGGCAAATCTTTACAAAAGTAGGTAGCTTCAGGTTTTTCCCATGAACCAGTTGGCAGATTTGAACTGCTCATCTTGAGGTTACCAGTCCAATGTTTATCTAATGATGCCACTAAGTCTCTTTTATTGAATATATGTGTGGAGTGTATACAGAGGCAGGTCACACTGCTGCTCTAGAAGACTTTAGACATATGAGCAGGAATAGAGCTAGTTCTTCACTTCCCACTGCCCCCTTTCATAAGGAAAGAAGAGAGAGGTGTGGATTTGAACCAACTGTATGACTATGGCCATTGTGATTTTTAAGATAGAAATAGAACAAGGCAGTATTATGCAACACTTAAAATTTTTCTTTACATTTGAAATATGAAAATGCTGTAAAACTATGTATTTGACATCATGTGAACGAAAACATAACACATCAAAATGAAGCAAGTGAAAGCAAAAAATTAAAAAACCAACCAGATCCCTCCCCTGTCCTACTGCTAAATAACTACAACTTTAATTATACTGCAGTCAAACTACATTTAAAAAGCAGAATTTCACTGGATGCATTAGCAAGTAGACAGAGACTGTGGGTGTTAATACTATTTTTGAATCCGCCTGAACTCCTGATCACATTGTCCTTTCTTAATCTGTGAGATGAGAATGAAAATCATGTCTTCCTCATAATACATTGTAAATTTGAAGTCTAAGGAGCACCTGTCACTAACCATGGTCTTTCTGAGTCTTTCTCACACATACTTTGGATAGTTATCATGACAGACTAGCACCTGGAAAAGGACATCACGCTTGGTAAAGTAGAAGGCCAGTCAAAAAGAGGACGACCATCAACAAGATTCACTGCCCAGATGGCTGAAACAAGGGCTCAAGTGTCACACTTGTGAGGATGGCACAGGATGGCAGTGTTTACTTCTGTTGTTTGTAGGGATGCTGTGAGTCAGAGGCAAGTCCAGGGTACCTAATGACAGCTGGAGTCTCCAACGCTCCACAGAGAGAAGATCATCAAGTACGCTAGCTCCAAGACACACCATAGTAAAACAAAAACCATGGTCTTTTCAATCACTTCATGGCATGTAAAAATAAGGAAGACTAAAGAAGAATTGATGCCTTTGAATTGTGGTATTGATGGAGAACATTGAGTATACTATAAACTGACAAAAGAATGAACAAGTCCATCTTGGAAGAAGTATAGCAAGGATGCTGAGATTCTGTCTTGCCTGTTTTGGACATGCCATTAGGGGGGATCAATTGCTGGAGAAGGATATCATGATTGGTAGAGAGTGAGAGGAAATGAAGTCCCTCTGCTGGATCAGTTGAGGTGGTAGCTGATGGTTTGGCATGGAATGATATGGTTCCATACATAGCAACCCTGTGAGAATGAAGTAGAACCAGGTTCTTATTATATACATAGAATTACTATATCTCAGAACCAAATCAATTGAACCTGACAAAAATATATAAAGCTTTTGAGTGAATAAAACAACTGTATACCTAGAAATCTGAGACTATTAAGTGCTCATGGTCATGATTATTATAGATATGCTAGTGAAACATTTCTTGTTATTACATATATATATAATATCTCTTATTTAAAGGATTTCTAACATTTTTTGTTTATTGTAATTATTTATTTGGCTATGTCCCTATTGTTGTGTATCATCATATGGAGTCTGAACTAGAGGAACTCTGTAGAAACACATAGAACAGTTCACATAATCTTTATGAGATGCAGACTGCCATAGCTTTCTCTCTCTGAGTGTCTGGTGGATTTGAACTACTAATCTCTGCGCAATCTCTTGCTCAGCTGAGCACTTTCACCATGATGTTGCAATGGCTCCTTGGTAATAGTCTTTTTTCATATTGTCTAAGTAAGATTTTCTCTTGGTAGAAATTTTAAAAAAACAAAGTTTTTAAAAAAAATACTGTTCATATAACTTGTATTTTATTTTAATTTTGGGCATGCACATAATACATTAATAAGACCTGAAATGACTCAACCCCAACTAACAACAGAAAGATATGGCTGCAACAGGACATTGACAGGGGATGGCCAGAAGTTGAGACCAGATCCAGAGGATGTGCAACAAGAGATATCATTGCTGATGTCAGATGTATTTTGGGTCAAAGCAGAAAAATACCAGGAAGATATTTAGTTGTATTTCATTGACTATACAAAGACATTTAATTTTGTGGACCATAATAAACCATGGACAACCGTGAGTAGAATGGGAATTCTGGAACATTTCATTGTGCTCATTTGGAATCTGTACATGGATCAAGAGGCAGTTGTTTAAACAGAAAAGGAATCAGGAAAGGTGAAAAAATCAGGAAAGGTGTGTGTTAGCGCTGCAAGCTCTCTTCATACTTGTTAGGTCTATAGGCTGAAGAAATCATCATAGAAGCTAGACTATACAGACTGTGTGATAGCAGAATTGGAGAAAGGCTTACTAATGAACTACAGTATGTAAGTGATACAACTTTGATGGCTGAAAGTAAAGAGGAATTGAAGCACTTGCTGAGGGAGACCAGTATGGATTACAGCTCAATTTTCTGAAAGCGCCAAATCCTCCCAACTGAGCCAAAAGGCAACATCATGATCATTAGAGAAACTGTTAAAGTTGTCAAGGATTTTATCGGACTTGGATCCACAATCAGTGCTCATGGAAACAGCAGGCATGAGATAAAAGACGCATTGCATGAGGCAAGTCTGTGGCACACTACCCCTTTAGTGTATTGAATAGCAAGAATGCTACTTTGAGAACTAAGATGTGCCTGACCAAAGCCATGGTATTCTCCACTGAATCATATGTGCATCAAAGTTGGACATTGAAGACCATAAAAGAATAGATGCACTAGAATTGTGGTGCTGGAGAAGAATAATGAAAGTTCCGTGGACTGCTAAAGGGACAAACTGGTCTGTATTTGAAGATGTAAGACCAAAGTACTTCTTAGATACAGGGATGGCAAGACTCAGTCTTACATACTTTGGACACTTTGGCAGTTATGAAATTTCATATCAATATGAAAATAAAGTTTAGGGATTGAGTCTGTCAATCAGATCAAAGCCTGATGATGCCACCCAGTGGGCATGGCCTTCTCCCTGCCACTCTCTCTCTCTGCTTTCACTTGTCTATTGATGAGCCAGATTGAAACCTGTGCCAGCCCTGTGAAGCTTCCACTGCCACTGGGTCCACAAGATTCCCCACCCACTGGTCTGTGATCATCTTGCATTCTGCATCACTGCATTTGGCTGTGTGAGTCTGAGGAAGAACTTATGGACTAGTTTAGGACTTATGGGATCAAGTTGAATTGGCTTGGGATGTTTTCCTACTAGACAATTCCTTCTAGATATAAAGCTCTTTCTCACACATGTATGAGTGTCACTGGTTTTGTTTCTCTAGTCAACCCGACCTAACATAGAAGAGACCAGTCCTTGGAGAAGGACATTGTGATTTGTCAGGCGGATGTTATAGGTACTATATTACAGAAACTCTGCAAGACATCATGTTTTGTAAAGGAGAGAGGCAAGGATAAAGATGAAGCCCTTGAGAAAATGAATGGACATAGTGGCTGCATCAATGGCAGGCATAGGACAAATTATGAAGATGCCACAGGACTGTGCAGTGTTGGGTTCTGTTGTGCATAAGGTCTCTATGGGTTGGAGTCTACTTGATGGCACCTAGCATCAACAACAAGTTATTAAATTGTTTTGATGATTTAAAGATATCTCTAGTGAGCCTTGACTATAGATCTATCAATCTGTAGTACTTCCAATATTCTTCTCCAGCACCACAATTCAAATGCATCAATCCTTCTTTGATCTTTCATTCAACATCCAACTTTCCCATGCACAGGAAATGGTTGAAAATACTGGCAGGGCTTAAACACACTTTAGTCTTCCGAGAGACACCCTGGCTTTTCAAACATTAAAGAGATGTTGGGTGACAGATTTATTCGGCGCAACACAGCACTTTTACCTCTTGAGCGCTGCTTTCACAAGAGTTGATTGCAGATCCAACCAAGATGAAATTTTTGGCAGTTTCAATCTTTTCTCCATTTATCACCATATTACCCAGTTGTAGGAATTTGGGTCTTCCTCACACTGTCGCAATCCACATACAAAGTTGCAATCCTTGATCTTCATCAGCAGATATTTTTAGTACTCTTCCTTTTCAGCAAGAAAGGTTGTGTCATCTGTATACCACAAGTTGTTACTAAGTCTTCTTCCAGTCTTTGTGCCACATTTTTCTTCATGTAGTCTAGCTTCTGCGATGATTTTCTTAACATGCAGCCTGGTTATAAGTCCATAAGTGGTGCCTGAATCAAACCAGAACACACTGGGCTTCTCGGGATTCTACTTTCATCCTTGACAGATAACTTGCCTGGCTCACTGGCTCATATCTCTGTGCCCTTCCGAAATAATAACTCTAATTCTGTCATTTGAAAAGCATAAGGGAAACATCAGGAGTAGTGGTGGTACCATGATAGAACTCTCTCCTTTTAATGTGTGAGTCTCATGTTCGAATTCCAGGCTCTGTATCTCATGTGCAGCCACCACCCATCTTTCATGTGCTACTGTGATCCTCAGCAGGTCCCTGGGGAACTGCTGACAATAATATACTATGAAGAAAGGTCTAGCAATCTGCTTCCAAAAACCAACCAATGAAAACCCTGTGGATCAAAATGGTTTGATATGCAACAGACCAAGGAAATAGCAATAAAAGAATGTGGTTGTATTGTGCCAGTGGTCACCATGGTTCAGGGTCCTTTAGCCACCTAGTACTATATCAAAACAAGAAGTTGAAAATGGCATGATGTATATATATGTCATCTTATATGTGTAGATTCATGTGACTAATACCAATATCAAGACACAGAACTTTCCCAACAAAGATCTCTTTGATGGTACTTCTTTGTAGTCATAACTATCCTCTCTACCACATGCCCTAAGTGCTCCTCTCCAACCAATCTGTGCTCCATCGCTGTCATGTTGAACCCCAAGTTCAGCAACAGGGAAGGGAGATGATGGAAGGTCCTCTGACTCAGCTTAAAGTCTCTTGGTTTTCTTGATGGATACTTAAAATATATCTGAATTGGAATAATGAAACCTGTTGGTGTGGGGAACCAGAATCCTTCCCAGGGGTTAGTAGTATGCCATAGGCTATAACATTTGATGTCCTCTGTCACTGAAACAACTTATCCAAGAATTTTTTTTAAGGAGATAAGTGTTCATTTTGAGAGGAGTTCTGATAAATTTTCTTTTCTTTACCTCTTTCTACTCCTTTTCCCAGAAGGAGTTCCACTCCATGATATTCAGGCCCCTTATAGACTAGGGCTCCATGTGGCTTCTAGGCTGGTCCATCACTTCCCCCATCACTGAGGGGGAGTCAAAATTACCTGGTCTGCTCGAGCTCCCAGAGGCAGGATGCATGTCAGGGAAACTCAACAATCTTTGAACTGTGAGCCTACAGCTCACAGCTCTCTAAATAAGAGCTGAATTTATGAACACCATAAATCAAAGCTCTACATTCTCCATGATTCTATAATAAGACAGAGTTTGTGTTTCCAGAGTTTGTGGACCTGCAGGCAGAAGAGTTCCTTCATTTTGACATATTTTTTTTCTCACAAACGCAGTACATAGTAACATATTCCTACTTTAAGGAATAGATTATTCATGTGTCCACGTTAGCTTAATATTCAAGTTGGTTTTTAAAACCCTAAAATAAAATTTAAAAACAATTATACATAAAGTTGTAAATATAATAAAGGTCTGTGTACTCTTCACTCATTTTACCTGAAATGTTAAAGTTTACATTATTATAGCATTATAGTAAAACCAGGAAATTGACAATGGTATAATGTGTGTATATATTATCTTATCATATGTGTAGATTCATGTGATTAATACCAATATCAAGACACAGAACTTTTCCAGAAAAAATCTCTTTGATGGTAATTCTCTGTAGTGATAGCTGTCCTCTCTACCACCCTCCCTGAAAGTGCTCCTCTCCAACCAATCTGTGCTCCATCTCTGTCAGGTTGTTATTTCAAGAATGAAAGTTATTCACTGCAGGAAACTTTTTGAGGTGGGCATGCTGCTCTTGAGGTCCATCCAAGTTGTTACTTGCTTCATTTTAAATACCAAGGAGTGTCTTATGGTAAGGACATACCCCAATTTGCTTAGCCATTCACCTGTTGAGCCATAACCTGTTGGTTATTTATACCTGTGGAAACCCATATGCAGACTTTTGCGTGGTCACCCCTCCTCATCTCTCCTGGGTAAATGCTGGTGACTCATATTACTGACCTGTCCAGCAAGGGTTGTGTCGAGTTTTAAAAGAAATGACCAAGTGATCTGCCACTTTGCTTACACCATTTCACATTCCCATCAGCAATAGATAGAGAGTTCCAGTTTATCCAAATACTCACCAGCATTTGGCATTTTTCACCTCACTCTTATCCAGAATATTCCAGCTCATAGGGACCCTTAGGACAGAGTAGAACTCTCCTGTGGATTTTCAAGATGGTAAATCTTTTCACAAGAAGAATGCCTCCTTCTCCCACAGAGCAGATGGTGCTTTTGAACTGTTGACCTTGTGGTCAGCAGCCCAACATGTAGCCCACTAAACTACCAGTGCTCCCAATACTGCCAAGCATCCTGTCATGAGCTAATTTAGTGTTTATGGATGCATCTTTCTGTATTTTTCTCTAAGCCATTTTATAGTAGGTAATACAGACACCTTGAAATTTCTTTGTTCATTCAAACCAGCAGTACAATTGCTAACATAATAGGTTTCAAAACATTCTGTTTCCATCTTGAACTTGATGTCAGCCCCTCCCCGTGCTCCTTCAACATCCCCTCCACCCCACCCACCCCCAGTACTCACCCTGGGACTCTTATTCTAGTTGTTGTCTCTAGAGATTCATCTATGCTCAATTTCATATGCCGCCCAGAACATAGAAAGGCACTTAACAAAGATTCAAGACAGCTATCCACAATGGCAAAATACAACAGAGATAACCCTCAATGTGAAAACAAAACAAAAATATAGAAAATATTCTAAACTACATCAAGCTCAAAGTGTAACAGAGAGGAGAGATCAAGTGACAAGGTTTTAACCATTTCAGTTAGGTTAGCCATTTTAACATACTATAATCATCTCCCTGTTACGTTCTCTTTTTTGGTAATCAGATTATTCCCTTCCTTCAGTTATGATTCGAAGGAAATCACCAGAGCTAACTCCTTACTCCCTCTGCAGATTCCACAAATATATTTTGGGTTACATTGTCATTCCCAGCCTTCCAGAAAGCAGAATCTCACAATTTAAGCTCTGATACTATTCACTCCACAGATTTGAATTATGGTATATAAGTTATAATCCTTGAATCACAAATGTTGGTGTGGTTCTTCCATGTGGATTTAGTTGACATCTCACTTAAATGGCTGCTTATTTGGAAACAAGCATTTAAGACAGCGGGCACTATTCTTTCTGAAGGCCGGACACCATCTGTAGAAACTCTGTTGGCTTGTACTAATGTTAAGAAAAAAATCAAACAAAACAAAAATAACCTCAAAGTCAGATTCTTGGTACCATGGATTGAGTTGTCCCCCTTCAAACAATATGCCGAATTTCTGTTTTCCAGTACCTGTAAATGTGACCTTGTATATAAATAATATCTTTAAAAACTTTAGCAGATAACATGAGGCCAGGGTGAAATAGCATGAACCCTAATCCAACCCTACTGACATCCTAATACAAGTGGAGCAAACAGCTAGAGAGAAGACAATCATGGGACCCCAGAAAATGAGACTGGGTGGGTGCATCTGCAAACTCAGGCGTCTCCAGGAGGGTGAACTGCACTAGAAGCTGGGAGATTGTTCTCCTGGAGCTGATTCTCCCTCAGAACTTCTGAAGGCATCTTTAGGGTGGCACTCTGCCTTCAACTTCTAACTTCCAGGATGGATGCTTGTCCTCGGAACCTCTCCAGTTTGTGGTACTTTGTATGGCAGCCCCAGGAAACGAATGTGCCTGCCATACCTCAAACTGGCTGACAAAGGAAACCTGTGGATGAAGTGAAGGGAAATCAAGTCAAAGATTCAAAAGCAATCGTGGACCTTGAGGGCTAAAACCGAAGGAACAAGGAGAAGAATGTTTAAAGAGGAAGGAAAATAAACTTGAAGGGAATGTAAGAGAAAAAAAAAATAAAACCAAATCATGGAGACAGCTGCTTCCTTGGGTCTGCCAAAGCCCAACGTGCTGTCGTGGGCACACAGGGTGCTCTGCTCACCTGTCATGTGTCATCTGTGCATCCACACAGGATCCTTGCCCCACCATGCCCCCTGCAGCTTTTACATGTTTATTGAGTTCACACTGTGGGTCTCAGCACAGGCTGCAGACCATAAGGGGAGAACACATTTTTCTGAATATAAAAGAGACATCCTTGGAAGGTCCACCTGGACTTTTGAAGACGATAAGGTTGTTTAAAAAAAAGAAAAATGGAAACATTTTAAAATAGTCTGGCTCAGGGGAATGAGTCTACGAGACAAAATACCTATGACAATTGAGTTGGTTCCAACCCATAATAACCCTCTATCAAGTTTGGAGACTGTAGATCTTGATGCGAGCAGACAGCCTGAGCTTTCCCCCCATGGAGCAGCCACTGACTTTGCAATTAGCAGCCCAATGCTTAATCCAAAGGCCACCTGAGCTGCGAGACTTTAAATCAGAAGCTGAAAACCATGCGCCAGCCCCACCACCAGACTCAGTCAGAAGGTCGGTTTTTATGGACCTTCGGTTCATAGCTGTAAAGACAAGATACTGTTATAACTAGCTATTCTTAAATTCCCCACCTCTGTGCATAAAAGGAACCAAATTCACCATCCTCACAATAAATTCACCATCCTCACAATAGGTTTTGGATTGTGTGGTTGAAATCTGTAGCATTTCCCTTGGCTTTTGGGGGGCAAAAGATCAACAGACCCTCTTCCTCAATGGCCTTCAACAAGTTCCTTGGGGAACTGTCTGGAGGTGGAGGGAAGCTCCACTCAACTGTGTGGGTATCATCCAAGACCTCTCAGTTTGGTGAAAAACCAAGCAGCTACTGATCCAAAGTGGAAGAACCCACTGCCTCAGGTCTGCTCCACACTCATTTGATGTGCTTCATGCTATGAATGCTGATGCTTCACCCTATGCATACCCTGTGTTCTCATGATAGTGCCTGAGTGATTGCAGGGTGGGGGGGGGAAGTATACAGGCTTGAGTGGAGAACACTGGCAGCTTCCTCCATTCAACAAGGGTCTATTGGGTGTCTAGTAGGAAAGTGGCACCAGGCTTGGTTGGCCTTTCAAGGGAAAGCAGAGAACACCAAGATGTGGTCTCTGCCGCTGAGGAGTTTACAAGGTCACTATGGAGATCAAACATAGGTCCAAGCCAAGAAGTCACCCAGGGCCATTGAGCAGATTCCAGCTCCTGGGGACCCCATCTGCTACAGAGTAACACTGCTCGGTAGGGTCTTCTTGGCTGTGATCTTTAAAGATGCTAATATTCAAGCCATCCTACCTTGGCATTGCTGGGTAAGTTCAGTCTGCCAATGTCCAGGTTAATAGTTGAGTGCAAGCAGTGTGTGCCACCAGAGACTTAAAGCTATATTCTCAGGCACAGTGAAACAAGAACACAAGGATATGCAGAAAGTAGTAAAGACAAGGGATTAAGGAACAGTTATGAGGATCCAGAAAAGTTCTCATATTGGCTTATGAGTTTAGAAGGTTGTACTGACTTCCAGGGCAAGGTCTTGGTAAGATCTAGACTGCTCATTCTTACCCTAATGGTTCTCTGCGATGTGGTAGGAGGCTGAGAGAGAGATGGGAGGTCACATCTCTGATTGTCATGATGGCATTTACTCCTTTAGGGAGCTGTCCATGTAATTTTCCTGGAGGTCAATAAGCTTATTGGAACAACTAGAACTTACATCCTGACTTGAGTGTCCTTCCTCAATTGATCAGAAGGGCATCAGTACCACCATCAGCCACGATAAAGTCAAGCATTCTTTAAGCAAGAGAATGTGTTAATACTTCCTTTTTGCATGTTAAGTAACTGCAGGCCAGAAAGGATTGTAACAGACTCCTGATCTGTATTAGCCTGGCCCAGTTTAACTGAGAAATTCAAGAGGGGTCTCAATTCTGGCTCTAGATACCTTCTACAAGGTGGCAATATTGCTAGCTAACTGCACATTTAGAAGCAGTAATTTTCAAAATTTTTCTATTTTGTGAAAACAGTATTTTCCTGTTATCATTGAAGTAGGTACAATTCATAGTAGAAATAAACTTGATTCTAAAATAGCATGCACTTTTAACCCACTCAACTGCAAAAGGTAATGTCTGGAAGAGCTGGGCTAAGGATCCGTGACTGTAGTTGGGATTCTTTATTCCTTATTGGTGTTCTCTGGTCAGGGAATAGAATCAAGGTCTACCTTCCAGGAGTGCCCCCTTGACCAATATTGCCTCTTATGGTTAGGAGTGTCTACATGGTGTAAATGGTTAAATAATTTTTCTGTGCATCCAAAAGTGAGATATTCATGTCCACCCAGAGATGGCTTAGAACAAAGCCAAACAAATCAGATATTAAGAACTCTATGAAGCACAGTTCTACTCTGACACATATGGAGTCACTATGAATTAAATTAATTTGAAGGTAACAAATCTGTTTGTTAATTTTCCTTTTGGTTTAGGAGTTTTTTGATGTACAGTCTAACACTCAAGAGGCTAGTCCAGTTGTGTCTGTATTTCCCTAAGATGTTGCTCACATTTTCCTCACTGGTTCTCTGAAGCTATTCAGGAGTTATAACTGGTACCCATGTAAGTAGTCACCATCATGCAGATACGAAGTTATGGATTGAATTCATACATTCAATGAATAATGAGTGTCTGTCTGTGCCACTTGGTAACAGTATGAATAAGATAAACTAACAGCTCATGTACCTTATGGTACATTGGTGAGGGTATAGACTAGCATCAACATGAACAAAATAAACAATAAGGTAAAGAGTATTAGGGTTGAGAGTGCTATTGCAGTTTGATATACAGTAGAGAGGGATGGACTCATATAGGATGTTATTTGAAAGAAAAGGTGAAAGATTGAAGGAAAGAACCTGCAGGTACCAGGGAGAAGAATGTTGCAGAAAGGGATCGAGTGGAAGACCCATGAGGTGAGAATGTGCATGGGGCATTAAAGGGATAGCAAGAAGGTTGGTGTGGCTAGTTGAAGGTTGAAAGGGTGGCTATGGCTGCTATCAAGATGATGGCTTTTTTACTGAACTAAATGAACCTGTAGAGTGATTGGGGTACAGGAATAACAAGACTTTCCAATTTTCAAAGAATCACCCGAGTGCCTTCAATTTTAAAAGGAACACTCTGGGTACTTAGTGGGAGAATATATATGCTTACATCGATAGTTTTGGGTGACTGGAATGCAAAGGTTGGAATCAAAGAGGAAGGAAAAGTAGTTGGAAAATGTAAACTTAAGAATGAAGCTGGAAATTGCATAATAGGATTTTGTAAAATTAGGCAGAAAAAAATCAAGCCAGATGAAGTAAACCTAGGGCGGATAACACAAAATATGAAAAAGTGGGCTTCTTGAAAGAACAGATATGTGTTTTCTTATAATTCTGGAGACTGAAAGTCTAAATCAGTGGGTGGTATGGGCCTTGCCAATTCCTCCTGAGGACTCTGAGAGAGGAACAATGCCACACCTCTCCTCTAGCTTCTGGTGAGTCCTGGCAATCCCTAGTCTTCCTTAGCTGACAGCTGTGCCTACCTCACTCATGATGGACTCCTTCCTCCCCTGTCTGTGTCTCCCTTATAAGACATCACTCAGATGGAATGAGGGTGTCTTCTACTCTGGGGCAACCTCATGTAAACCCGAGAGATAACATCTTCAAATAACTTTATTTCCAAACAAGTGCATATTCCAGGTACAGAAAGCAGGATTTCCATGTATCTGTGGGGGACACGAAATAGCCATAATAAATGGTGGAGATAATGATGAGCTTAGTGGCACGTTGCTAGGTATTTTCATAGAGGAAAGGGAAAGGATTTGTCTGTAGGTAAAGCATTGCAGCTGTCAATCTACCACAAAATGAAAGCTGTATAAACCCAGTGGCCGGGTTCACCATAGATTGTGGCAGCAGGCAACATAAGTAAATGGAGAGGATAAAATTGCTTTATTGGTTTGGTTTCCAAATCAGACAAAGAAAAACACCACATCAGTTCAGTGAACAAACACACAGAGGTGCTTCTGAGCCATGAGGCAGAACACCACTTACTTATGTTTACTTTCATAATTGGCTTTGTGGGTTGGCCAAGAATATAGCACCATCATTTCCTTCTATAATATGAGGACAAATTCGGCTTCTCTTTGGTTCTCATGTGTTCATCTTTTTCTCTCTCCCCTCTTATTTTATTCTAATAATCAT
Source organism: Nesogale talazaci (assembly GCA_004026705.1). NCBI lineage: Eukaryota > Metazoa > Chordata > Mammalia > Afrosoricida > Tenrecidae > Nesogale > Nesogale talazaci. Next base: position 19,887 of record PVJH01011072.1, on the reverse strand, counting down.
CACCTGTGACTGGTTCAGCTGTGTTTGGTTGAAAATAAAACACAAACACTGTCTGAAAAAGCACAAAGTGGGCGTGATTAGAAGAACTCCCTTTTTAAGAGTATGCACTGGAAAGCACACATTGTCTTTAGAAAATGAGCTCCCAGTTGACTACAATGTATCTGGAACATCAAAACTCAAATTTCCTTGAAGATTTTCAGGAGCACAGTTGTAGGATCAAATCCTAGAAATCTGTTTTAGATGTTTAGGAGTAAAACAAGTGAGCTAAAATCCTGACTTCATGGCATGAGAGCCTAGTTGGGAGTGAAAAGAAAATGAGCAGGTTGTGCTAGTGGTGATGGACACTAATCACACCCAAACCTAATTCACTGCCATTGAGTTGATTCTGACTCTTACTGACCCTATAGGACAGAGTAGAACTGCCCTTGTGGGTTTCTGAGGTTGTAACTTGTTAAGGGAACAGAAGACCTCGCCTTCCTCCTGAAGAGCAGCTAACAGTTTGAAACTACCAATCTTGTAACCAAGAGTTTAACCTGGAAACACTGTTACCCAAGCTGCTCTGATAATAAAACAAATCCAGAAAACAAATTCACTACCATTGAGTCAATTCTGACTCATAGCAAACCCTGGTGACATAGCAGTTGAATAACATAGCAGTTATTCATTGGGTTGCGAACTGAAAGGGCAGCAGTTTGAAACTACTAACTGCTCTGCAGGAGAAAACCCCAGACTTTCTACTCCAGTAAGAGCTGCAGGCTTGAGAACACACAGAAATCATTCTACCCTTTCCTGTAAAATTGTTATAAGCTCTGAAGGGGGAAGGAGAGTGTATCATGGAAATGGATGAGGAGCTTTAGAATAGAGGGTTGGTAGCCAAAATTAAGAAGGGCAAGGTGGACTCTTCAGAGAAACTGTCATTTGAGTAAAGACTTGAAGGAGATGAAGGAGTTATGAAGATGTCTGGGGAAAGAAGGTTAGGGAATTAATGCAAAGGCCCTGGGGTGGAAATATGCTAGAGGATTTGAGAACCATCAAAAAGGTCTCTGTGGATGAAGGGGAGTTAGTGAGCTGAGGAGGAGTAACTGATGAGGGCAGCTCAATTATGAGGTCAGAGAATGAAAGTTTTCATCATGATCTTCTTCAGTGATAAGTTCTTCCTGAGGAGTGACAAGTCATAGGTACACAAGGATGGTGAAAAGGGCTATGGACAAAATTATTTATAGATCAAATATATGACAATAACTCTCAAAACTGGTTAACGAATGGATAATCAATCCAATTAAAATGAATAAATGATACAAATAAATTTTTCTATGAAGAAGAAATGTAAATGACCAATGAATAGCATTAGACAATCATGGAATAAAAATCAAGCCCTGAAGGGAATAACACACCTGGAAGGGTGACTGCCATCCAAAGGTAAGCAGTAAGAAGTGCTGGGAAGATGTGGAGTGACTGGAATTCTCATGCCTTGCTGATAAGTATAAAAAAATTATGCAACTGCTTTGGTCAAGGGTTTGGGAAATCCTCAAAAAGTTATACATAGAGATACCATATAATCCAGAAATTTCACTTGTAAGTATATACCCAAGAGAAATAAAAAAATATGTCCACAAGAAAACTGGCACATGAATACTCAATAGCTTTTTTCGTAATAATTTCATTAAGAATTTTAAATGCAGAATGTGGAAACAACCCAAATGTCCAGCAATTCATGGGGCTAGCAAATAAAATGGGGCACACCTCTACAGAAGCAGAAGTCTCAGTTGCTCAGTGGTTATGTTCTTAGCATGCTAGCTTCAAACCTAAAAGAAAAAGGCTATTAGAACCCACATTATTCTGTGGAAGACAGATGTGACAGACTGCTTCCGTAAGATGAAAGCTTTGGAAGACCGATGGAGCAGTTCTATTCTTATAGAGCCGCTAAAAGTCTAAATGGTCCCAGGAGAATTGGGATTTTGTGTTTGCTTTTTGTATCTACTTGCACTCACAGTTAAATCGAGTCGATGCTGACTCACAGTGACACCCCCCCACACACACACACACCACAGGACAGGGGAGATCTGCCCCTGTGGGTTTCTGAGACTACAATTCTGCAGAGGAGTAGAAAACCCTTTCTTTCTCCCTCAGAATGGCAGGTGGTTTTGAACTGCAGACCTTCCTGTTAGCAGCCCTAAGTATAACCACTAGACTATTAATTGGCTATAAAGGGAAATGAGGCACTAATAAATGTTGGAGCCTGAATGAACCTTGGCACATCTTTTAAGTGAAAGAAGCAATTACAAAAGACTGCATGTTGTATGATCCAATCTATAATAAATATCTATACTGGACGAATCCCTATTAGCCTATTTCTGGAGATAGAAAGCAGACTAGTATTTCCTTTGTGGGAGAGGGTTTGGAGAAGGCTAATTGGTGTGATATTTCTTGGGGGGAAGTTGAAAGTGCCCTAAAATTAATTATGGTAGCTGTTGCACAACCCTGTAAATATGATAAATACCATTTAATTGTTCATGCTGAATGGGCGATGCTGACTCATGAGAACTCCATGTGTTATAGAGTAGAACTGCTTTATAGGGTTTCCATGGCCACAGGCTTTATGGAAACTGAACACTCTGTTTGTCTGGGTTGATTACAGAAACAAATTAGGAGACACTCATATGTGTACAGGAAAGAGCTTTATATAAAAGAGCAATTGTATATTGAGAAATATTCCAGTGAAGTCACGATCAAGTCCAAAAGTCTGATATTAGCTCATATGTCTGATACTAGTCCACAAAGTCCTCTTTAGACTCACACAATCATGAAGTAAAGTTTAGTGCAGAAAGATCACAGGCCAGTGGGTGGGAACTCTTACAGATCCAGTGGCAGTGGAACCATCTCAGCAGTGGCGTGGGTCTCTACATGGCTCCTCCAGTTCCAGCGCTCTGACTCCATCAGTGTAGTTCCATGGGGCTTGTCAACTGGAATGTGAAGCAGAGAGTGTGTCCCATCTCCAGGGAGGAAGATAGGAGATCCCAGAAGCCTCAGTCAAAAGCCATGACTGCAGAAAGGCCTCATTGGCTATGACCTGATTGATAAGCTAGACTCCTTCCCTCAAATTGACAGGAGATTGTGTAACTGCCACACACTCTCTATTGTCTGTGAAAAATGAACACTTCGTTTCTTCTGCTAGATGGGTTTGAAACACAACCTGTAGACTAGTAAACAAAGGAAAATTATTTGCTGTTAGCACCAAGGGCCTAATTTCTTACTAAGGCTGTTAAACAATGCAATGAAAAGGGCTGCTCTGTGAAGCATCTGCTACAGGAATGCCAGCATGAGGTGGTGGTGGTGGGGGGGTGGGGAGTGGAAGAGAAGGGTGGAGGGGCCCAGAGAGGAGGCTCTCTCATAGTTCCTGGATGTATCCAGTTGGACCAGGCCAACAGCGGAAGAGGTGGGAATGGGAGAAGTGGTTGTGTTCTGAGGACATTTGAGTAGCAGAGTCAGAAGGATTCACTATCATGCTGTGGGTAAGAGTGCAGAGGACTGTGCTGTTATCATATCCTGAAGGCTTAGCTGCACTGAGACACATGGTGGGGTGCAAATATGTAAATGAGAAAATCTAGGACCTATTAATGGATAAGAGAGTATGCTACATACCCTGGGAAATACAAAGCAACATGTATCCTAATCTTTGGCTCAGGAACTTTACTATCCAACTTAATGACTGCTGTAACATAAACATCATAAGTGAGCGATTTAAAAAAATCGAAATTTAATATTTCATAGTTCCATAAGCTAAACATTTAAATCAGAGTCACATTTATGATTCCCTTGTTGATAAACATACAAATCCACTGCTGTCCAGTCAATTCCAAGTCCTGGTGACCTCATGCATTATAGAGAAGGAATACTTGATGAGGTTTCTAGACTACAATCTTAATGGAAGCAGATTAGTAGGTCTTTCTTTTGTGATACCACTAGATGAGTTTAGACTGTCAAACTCTAGTCCAGTGAGATATATTTACAACTCTGTGGGCCTGGTGGCTTCAGGCTCTTCTGGTTTCTTGATGATCTTCATGTGTAATTTTGTTGCCCCGCATCTATTCTTCTCTTTTAAAGCTCAGTAGTGATTACATATAGGGTACACCCTATTTTAGTGGGGTATCATTGGCATGATAAATAAAACTCTTTTTCCAGATAGGAATGCATTTTGAGAGGTAATGCATTTTGAGAGGTAATGTCAAACCCTGTTTTGGAGAAAAACAACATAATAAGTATAGATTTCAACATTGGACACAATATGTTTGATAAGAGATTTTAGCAAAGACTACAGATAAAGTGGGTACACGCAACCTTTTTAATGTTGAAGAACAGGATGCCAGTCCAAAGACTAAATTATGACTGCCTCAAGACATGGTATTTTCACTCTGCTCTTGTGCATATGAAAGCTGGACATTGGATAAAGAAGACTGGCAAAAAAAAAAAAAACAGTCCATATGAACCACGGTGCTGGTGAAGAATAGTGAAGTACTGTGAATTGCCAGAAGAGATGTATCTTGGAAGAAATATAACTAGAATGTTCCTTAGAAGCATGGATGGAGAAAATTAGTCTCACATATTTTGGGCATGTGTGTTAGGTAGGGTTCTCTAAAGGAACAAAACCAGGATACTTATGATTTTAGATAGATAGATGATAGGTTTATACAGTGAGAAGAAATATAATGACTTGTTAATTTACAAGCAGTAAAGTGGGGTCAATTCAATTCAACGTTCATGGAACAGTTGGTATCTGAAAGTCCTTCAACTCACGTGGGCTGCCAGTCTAAGGTGAAGGAAACAGGCAGCAGAGTCTGCCCTCGGGCAAGACAAATAGGGTAAGGAAAACACAATCAGCAGCTAGGTAGTGAGCATAGCAAAACTGGCCTCTCTGGAGTCTCCAGCTCTAGCAATGTATTCATGTCTACATGATCTACTAGCAGCAAGCACGGCAAAGCAGGTCGCGATGGAATCCCATGTTTCATGAATTGACTCGACCCACAGGTCCTGCAGCACACAGTTGAGGCAAAGAACTAGCATGCAAGAAGCAGCATGCTGGACCAATCACCAGAGAGAAAGAGAGAAGGGGAGTCAGCCTGAGAAAGCCATTTATCTTGCTCACCCTTCAATCAAGATGTGACCTGATTAAGCTCTGCCACATGCTGCTCTCAGTGCCTAGTTGGCACAATAAACCTGCCTATCACTCAGGAGAGACCAATCTGGAGAAGGACATCATGCTTGGTCAAGTCAAAGATCAGTGAGATGGGAGATGGGTTAACACAGTGGATGCACCAATGGCTTCCATCATAACAATTATGAGGATGGTATAAGCAAGGTCCCATAGGGTGGTACATAGGATTTCTATTAGTCATAACTGACTTGATGGCATCTATCTTTGTTAGTTTGTTTTGTTTTTCATTTTATTGGAGGTTCTTACAACTCTTGATACAGAACATGCATCAATTGTATCCGACATATTCATACATATATCCCATCGTTCTTCACTAGACATTTCCTTTCCATTAGCAGATCCATTTCCTTGGAATCTCCTCCTCCTTTTTTTCCTCTTCTACCCACCCCCCCAGCCATCATGGCCCCCAAATAGATTGTAAACTGTTAATTATTTTCAAAGCTCACTCCTCTCTGGTTTCTGTTGTTCTTCCCCCTGACTGGGGGTGTGTGGTTATGTGCCATTTATATTAATTGCAATCAGTGCCCTCTTCCCTCCCCACTTCTGCCCCTCTTCCGCTTTAGGCATCTCAATTCTCATTCCTGTTCCTGGGTTCCATGTGTTGTAAGTTTTATCTCTTGTCTATACCTGTGTACATGCTCCTTTCTAGTCTAGATTGGCAGGTGGCATTGAAGTCCTGATAGCAGGGGGTAAGCAAGCCTTCAGAAACAGAAGTATATCATGTGACCCATTAGTTCTCTACTGCACCCTGATTGACTCACCCCCTCCCTGCGACCCCTCTGTGGGGTTTGTTCCATTATCTATAGATGGGCTTTGGGTCTCCCCTCTAATCCTCGGTCATTATCACCAATGAATTTTTGTTTGCTAACTATTTGTTGCAAATGTTCTGATGTCTATTGCCCAGTCTCAACTGGCACTGGCTGGTGTGCTTCTTCCATGTAGGCTTGTTGCTTCACTGTTGGATATCCACTTGTACAAGTTCAAGCCTTTAAGAACCCAGACATTATGTGTTTTAATAGCCAGGCACCATCCTCTGTCTTCCCCACATCTGCTTATGCATTCATTTTGTCTTCAGCGATTGATTAGGCTGTGTGTGTGTATGTGTGTGTGTCACAGAATACCAATCTGTTAGAACAATGTGCTCTTGTATTGACAGGAGGTATGAGCCAAGGCTCAAGTCCCATCTGCAGCTTCAATGTATTGCTTTATAAATATATGTACGTAGGCCAACACCACTATTGTTATGGATTAATGTATTTGCATAAGCGCACATCTCTGCTAATCTCCCTATCTATGTATTGCATCTATCTTTCTGGAAGAAAATGTTTAGCATTTCTCAAGTGAAGGAACTGAATAAAGAAATCAGACTTTGACTTCTAACAAAACCAGAAAATGTTAGAAGAGTGAATGAATGTCATCAAATCATATTGACCATAAAAACCAAATTTCTGACTTTGGGCTGAAAAGTTCCTGGACAGAAAGGCAGAATGGAGGGTGATATATGGAACAAAGCCCTAAAAGACAGGGAGAATAGGGGATGGAGAAGAAGGAGGGAGCCAAAAAAGCAATGAATTTGTTTATCAACATGGGAGCCATAGATGTGGTTATGACTCTCATTTAAATATTTCACTTGCAGAACTATACAAAAAGAAGAAGAACAGCTCATGTGTTTAGGAGGAAGTTGGAAAAGTCTACTTTGATTGAAATTAATTTCACTTGGAGATATTTACAGGAAGTAAGGTTGGAAAAAGCAAAGGACAATTCCCATTAAAATTAGAGAGAGGAAACTATGTTGTCACCAGTTGACTTATCATAAGGATGAGCTAAATTAATTTTGTTCCAGATCATAAACCAATTGTTTTCTTGTGCGAGATTGACTATTAGTAAGCCTGACTGGTGCTCTCTGATTAGGGAACCATAAATACCCTGACAGATTGCTTGGAAAATGAGATGTAGTAATGAGGGTCAAACCTTATTATGATATCCATGTGGAAGGCAGTCCAGAGGAGAGGAACTTCCAGCTAATTATGGCAAGAAGATTGAATGATAAAATAACCAAAGGGTTTTTTTTAACAGATGTTTGAATTCAGTACATTATGAAACTTTCAAAGAGGCACATTAAAATCATTGAGTATAGTAAGGCTATATTTGCAATTAATGACACACTTCTTTTACAGCAAGTAAATAAGGGTGACAGGTGAATATGTAAGTAATTGAAAACTGTTTTTTCATGTAAGATTCCCCCCGTGTGAAGAATACATCATCCTCAGGTATTGGAAATCAGATTCTTTTTTTAGGGGGGGGACATCACTGCCCTCTGGTGGTTGTGGGAGCTGCCCAGCGCTGTTCCTGAGAGCCGCCACTGGATTTGAACCACCAAGCCAGCTGGGCCGCAGTCCTTCACTCAACCACTTACACCACCAGGGCTTAGCCCGGAAATCACACTCTTGACAGCCCAGAATTTAGGCATGACACTGTAGTTACACATCTCACTACTAATTGCAAGATTGAATGCTTCAATCCACCTAGAGACCAGCAGAGTCACTGGTTGGTTGGAACTTACAACCTTTCATCTTGTAGTCAGGAGTTTAACCTCTGGACTACATGGGTCCTTGGGTGGATGACCTGCTAGAGTCAGTAAGTATTCCCAGATATTTTGTGGAGACCCCAGGTGGAATATGAAGTGAATGGATGATGATAGACATATACATAGGTGAGTTCAGGAAACATCTTTGGTATGATTTGTATAGACAGGAAGAAAACAAAACAAAAAAAAAACCTCAAACCCGCCCTATCAAGTTGATTTCAGCTCAAAGCAGTATGAGGAAGAAAGGAGTCCACTAAAAATGTCCATGAGTCAACATGTCCCTCTTTGTTTCTGGTCTCCCTATGGGAGTAGAATTCTTAGGATACCAATAATTAGCTGGCTTGAGAAATAATATCTATTCTAGTCAAGTCTAGATTCACTTTGTCCTGGAAATTCCCTTCCATTCCTACACTGCTTTCTTTTTGGTCTATTTAAAATAATTTTATTGGGGGCTTTTATAGCTCTTGTAACATTCTATACATCAATAGTATCAAGCATATTTGTACATACGCTGCCATTATCATTTCCAAAACATTTTCAATTTGAGTCCTTTGTATAAGCTCCTCTTTCCCCCCTTCTCTGCCTCCGCTCCCATTCTGATGAATCCTTGATCAATTATATATTGTTATTATTATTGTGTATCTTTCACTGTCTGTTGTTGTCTCCCTTCACCCACTTGTCTTTCATTCATTCCTGGGGCAGCAGGGTGAATATATACACAACTTTGTGATGCGTTTCTGCTTTCTCCCTCGTCCCCTTCCCCAATCATTCTCCTCCCCTTATGATATTGTTATTACCATCACTGTTCCTGAGCGATTTATCTGTTCTGAATTCCATGTATCTACAGAACTTATCTGTACCAAAATATGTTCTCCAGTCTAGCAAGATTTGTGAGACAGAATTAGGTCATGGTTTGGGGGTGGGGGAGGAAGCATTCAGGAACTAGAGGAATGATGTGTGTTTTAACAGTGCTAAACTGCACCTTGGTTGAATCATCCCTTCCTTATAACCCTAGTCTAGGGGGATATCCAATTGTCTACAGATGAGTTTTGGGTCTCCACTCAAACCCTCCTCATTTGCATCAATATAATTGTTTGTTTGGATCTTTTGATATCTGATACTTAAACCCTTCAACACTTCATGATCACACAGACTGATGTGCTTCTTCCATGTAAGCTTATTGGCTTCCCTGCTAGATGGCTGCTTGTTTAACTTCAAGACTGTAAGGCCCCAAATGCTATATATTTTGATAGCTGGGCACTATCTGTTCTACCATATTTGTTCATGCACCCATTTTGTCTTTAGCGATCATTTTCGGAAAGGTATCAAAATGTGACTGTTTATTACAACAGTGTTCTTGTTTTAAGGGTGGTCTTAAATAGAGACCACATATCTGTCTGCTATCTTAATATTAGCATATAAATATATGTACATTAGCCTCCATCCCTCTCATTATAAGTATATTTACATATATACATGGCCATAGCTATATCTCTGTAAATAGCGTTTGCCTTCTATTTCTTTTCTCTATTTCCTTTCAACTACCTCTTATTCCACTATCATGCTCACTTTCCATTCAATTCTCAATACTTTATCTCAGATGCATTGCACTTCAGTGAACCCCACCAGGCATTATATGCCCTCCTCCTCATCAATTTTAGGTCTCTTGTTCCTTTGTCACTGAGTTTGTAGGCTCCCTGCTCAACTTCCCCAGCCCCTTCTCGCCCCTTCTCTCCCAGGTCCTCCCAGAATTGCCAGCCTGTTGTTTTCTCCTTGGAATAGTTCATCTAGTCTGTCTTATATAGACAGACATAGGATGAAATAAAAAGAAAATAATCTAAAGCAAGAAACAAAATAATAAGGGAAAAAAGGTAGCTCCTGGTCTGTCTGCTGATCCTTATGTATGTTTTCTGCTCAAGTCTGATGAGGTGCCAAGCTCTGTCCCCCCAAATCAAAAGTCTATTTTCAGAATTCCTTGGGGACTCAGCTTCTTTGCTACCCTTACTGCCCTATTGCACTTCCTTTGCATTTCATTCTGCTGTGCATGGGGCCGACCGGCACCCTCTCTGCACAGCGTCTCCAGTGCTGTCCACAGTCGTGCAATGGGTCAGGGAAGAGAGAGTGGAGCCCAGAATGGCCCTCCAAACCCTGGGGACAACATCCTGGCTCACAGCAGCCAATGCATGGAGCGGACCATAGGGCCGACCCCATCACAAGACAGGAAGTTCTTATATCACTTTTGCTTGAGACGGCTTAACATCGAATTGGCTAGTCATGTCAGGATTCTTATGAATAGCCACAAAAAGTTGCTGGCATTGTTTTGAAAATGCTAGAAGCCTAATCTCTTCTTTAAGAATCATAATCTGTTGATGGCTTTACTTCTTTCTTACTCGCTATAAAATGGTATATTCAACTCTAAGACTAGATCAGTCAGGCTAGGCTGCCACAATAAATATCTCCAAGTAACAGAAGCTTATTTCGCATTCCTACTACCTGTCCACTGCAGTTTGCTACCAAGTCTGTGCACTGCATTTTCACTGAGGTATCCAGACTGGCAGGGGCTATGTTGCCATAATTTTGGGTGCAGGAGGAAGGGGATGTGGCAAATTATGCACTGGTTCTTAAAGCTTCCACCTGAAAGTTCCATATGTCCTTTTTTTACATGTCACAGGAAGTGCAATAGATCATGTATACTGCAATCATTTTACTGAGATTATCTGATAAAGGCAACGATGATCACTACAAGTGGGGAAGGGTATGCATGCATGAATCTGAGGCTTTCTCTCACCATCCTAATAATTATACCCTACAATGTCATTTAATTAACTAGCATTTTGTTGAGTTTTCTAGGAAAAAGAAGGAATTATACTCTTTTCCCCTGTTAGGAAAGAGATCTCAGATAACTTCTGATATTCAGTTATATGACATGATGGCATTTTCAGTCTAATTTCCAAAAATATCAATATACATGTATACTATTTAACTCCGCATCAGTTTAAACTATTTTTCATGGAACCATATGTTAAATATGGTTATTTTCTGTGCAGTTCAGCCTAATAAAGCCCTAAGGATTTCTAAGAAAAAGAAATCTCTTCATCTGGGCTTAAATCTGCATTGGCAGAGACTTTAGTTTTGATTGGAGTATCTAATCGTGAAATGTGATTTGATATATTACCTTTGTTAGGTGCCATCAAGTCCTTCCCAACCCATAGCAACCTTCTGCCCAACAGAACCAAACACTGCCACATCCTGTGCCATCTGTACAACGTCTGCTCTGCCCATTATTATAGCCCGTGCGCTAAATCCATCTCAATGAAGGCGTTCCTCTTTTTTGCTGGCCCTGTAATCTCTGAAGCATGATGTCTTTTTACAGAGACTGGTGCCTCCTGATAAGATGTCCAAAGTACATGAGACAAAGTATCATCATGCCCACTTTCAAAGCACATTCTAGCTGTCTGTGTTAGCCCGGGTAGACTAGAGAAACAAATTCATAAACACACATATGTATATAAAGGTGAGGTTTATATACAAGAGCAACTGATCATTGAGGAAACATCCCATCCCAGATCAGTCCAAAGTCATAAGTCTGATATTAGCCCCTATGTCCAATTCCAATCTGTAAAGTCCTCTACAGACTCATGAAGCACATGCAATGATGCCAGAATAATCGCAGACCTGTGGGTGCAGAGTCTTGTGTATCCAGTGATGGTAGAAGCATCTTAGCGCTGGCAGGGGCCTTCCCATTGCTCCCCCAGCTTTAAGAACTCAGAGTCAATCAGCATGCGGCCATGTGTCTTGTCAGCCACAATGTCTCCCAGGAACTGAATCTTGCATCTTGTCAGTAGAGCATCTCCAAGGGACTGAATCATGAGTCTCTCACCTCCGAGGGGGAAATACAACTGAATTTCCCTGGATTTTCAGGAGAAAGTCATGCCACACAGAGTTCTCATTGACTATATCCAGATTGACAGGCTAGACTCCAACCCTACATTCTTAATTCTCAAATTGACACCAGATTAGATGACTTCCTTATTTTTTGTCTAGTGTTAGTGTGCATGTGAGGTGATTGAAAATACCATGACTCAAGGAAGGTGCATCTTATCTCAAATTGCCATCTATGCTCTTGCGGCAGACTTGACTAATAAGAGGGACCGTTAAATTTCTTTACTGCTATTTTGTTTCATGAGTGTTGGTTGTGAATCCAAGTGAAATAAAATTCTGGACAACTTCGCTCTTTGTTTCATTTGTATGATCTTATCTATTGGTTCTAATGTGAGGATTTTATTTTTCTGTACATTAAAGTGTAATCCAAACTGAAGGTTATAGTGTTTGATCTTTATTAATAAAGCGCACTTTACCTTCAGCAAGCAAAATTTGTGTCATCTGCATAACAAATGCTTTCTTTCAATGTTGATGCTGTGCTTTTTTCCATTTAGTCCAGTGGTTCTCAACCTGTGGGTCATGACCCCTTTGGGGTTCAAACAACACTTTCACAAGGGTTGCCTGATTGCTAACAGTAGCAACATTACATCTGTTAAGTAGCAATGAAAATGTTATGGGTGGGGGGGTCACCACAACACAAAGCACTGTGTTAAAGGGTCATGACTTTAGGAAGCTTGAGAACCGCTCTTTTAGTGCATCTTCTCTGATCATTTGTTCAGCATGCGGATTGAATACATATGGTGAAAGGCTACGACACCGCCATCTCTTCACTGATTTTAAAGTTGAACTCTCCCCTGGTTCTGCTCAAATGACTAACTTGGTCTCTGCGTAGGTTTTGCATGAACACAAATAATTATTCCGTAATTACCTTTTTTTGCACTTGAATTGTATTAATTGATCTTCCTTGTAGGTGGGAAGACAGTTATGATACATTCACAGACAGCATTGCACCTCAAGATAGATTTGGCATGTTCTTTTGAATGCTGAATTTAATGCCATTCCGCTCAAAATTTTCACTTCCGACACAGTAAACTGTATGATTTTCCTCTTCATAGTGAAAGGAAGAGGAATTTCAATTTCAATTTCAATTTCACCTCTTGGTTGCCTAGAAGATTGATCCTGATGCACTTATTTTGTTTCTCATGACTTGTGATTTTGCTAGATTTATATTTTGTACTTCAGATTTCTGTTCAGTAATGGATATGTGAAGTTGTTTCTTCTCATTTTTAGTTGTTTTCCATCAGCAAATGAAGGTTGTGGAAGCTCCGTTCCATTCATATCATGATGGTTGATTCTGATTTGAGGGGACAGCACTTCCTCAGTAATATTTTTAGCATTTTCCAGCCTGAGGAGCTTGTTTCTGACATAGTAAGAGAAAAATTTTCACTGCTACTCATAAGGCTTTTGATGAATAGTCCTCAAAATTGAACTACTCTTCTTTTTCCTGATGTGTTTTAATCTACTAGCTCTGCTGAAACCTTTGTGCCACAGGTGACACCTTGGCTATTTGTTATACTCTTATCATAGCTATTGCAAGTCCCCATGGTAGGAAAAGTTGGCAAACTAGTGATGCAGTTAAAAAAAAGTTTGAATTAACCATTCAACTTTCTGTATAATGTTGGCTGAACAGTAATGGCCAAATGACTTAAAGGAGAATCTAAAATGAGGAGAATAAAGATGCTAGTGTGAAAGGTCAAATCACACTGACCAACAGACATCCTGTTGACTGGGGGTGGGTGAAGGGAGCTGACGATGCAATTCAAAAAGAACTGAAATCTTTTTCCAAAGGTCTTTAAAAAAAATAATGGAAGCTGGGGAAAAAAGAGGGAAAAGAAGTGCACATTCATGGAGAAACTCTTCAGCTGTTACTTTATTGCCTGTAGTCAGTCATGTTCCTCACTCACTAAATCAGCACATCAGTTTGGAAGTTTGCATTATTTTCACTTTTGAGTTGAGAAGGAAAGTCAAGAGCATACATTTGGTAAGTGATGGTCTTGGGCCTGGAACACGGATCTCTCTGATTCAGAGAACAAGAAAGCAATGGCTCTTCTAGCAAGGTAATGAGAGAATTACTTTGACCACCTAACATTATGGAGGTCAAGGGCCATAAGAATTTGAAATGACAATCCTTTGACCACAGTAGATCCTAACATGAGGTTTCCCTCAAATGTTCCAGCCATCTTTTATATAGAAAGTAACAGCATTTGTAGAGCGTAGTAGGATAAATAGGAAAGAACTGTTAGCCAAAGATTAGCCAAAGGTCTAGATAATGAAGACACCTCAGACCTCTCCTCAACTACCCTATGGACTAAGGCATATCTGTACTTCAGAAATGTCCACCAGGGAACTGTAGTACCCCATTAGGAAGCTCTGTCCCGTGTTACCATTTCACAGCATGTAACTATCCATGATGAATGCTTAGAAAAAGGATCTACAGGGCTGAGCCCCAGTGGCGTAGTGGTTGTGCGTGGGACTGTGGCCCACTGGGAAGGAGGTTCAATTCCAGCAGTGGGGCTGGGCCTCCTACTCCCACCATCGGAGAGCAGTGATGCCCAAAAAACAAGAAAAAAGAAAAAAAAAAAAAGGATCTTCTTGGAAATTAAATAATGTTCAGAATATGCTGCTCTCTTAGGCATAAATATGTGAGGAGAGGTTAAGTAATTAGCTATGAAAATTGTTAAGATGTGAGGAGCCATGGAAGCGTGGGATATCCAGCAGCTTCAAACTGACTCAAAACAGGAATATTCCAAAAGCCATGGAAGCATGGGTTCCAGCTACCTAAGGCTGCAGATATGCAGCAGCATCCTGTGCTTTCTTCTCCTTTCTTCCAGATCCATAGGTTCTGGCAGGAATGCCCCCACAGGTTCCCTCTTTTCTCTTAATTCCAAGCTAAGAAAAAAAAGAAAATTTTTAAGAAGCAAGATTTGTGTATTCATAGGCTTTTCTCTTTAAAATAAACCTTTTACTTGAGATAATTTTAGATTTACAGGAAAGTTGTTAAGCTAGTACATATCATTTCCAGATTGCTTTCCATCCAGTTCAGTTCCCCATCCATTATCATCTTACATTACTCTGGTACAGATGTCAAATATAAGAAACCAACATGAGTACGTTACTAAGTAAATGCCCTCCAGCCAATCTAAAATATTCACTTTTAAATATTTGCAGGAATGTTAGCCTTATCCATTACAGAGTGGTAATTAAAGGTCTTGAGTTTTTTATCTTCCATTCTGAAATACAACGCAATTACTTGATTCAAATCAGATTCAAATCTGGGGGGAGGGGGGACATTTAACTCTGAAAGAACAGTACCTATTATTATAAAATACATGCTTTTATCTGTAGTAGTTGAAGGTGAAGTACATGCGATAGATCCTCACCATAAAGTTACAGTCATCTTTACTGAGAATCTCCATATCGTCTTTAAATGCTTCTATCTTCCTTTCTTTGAAATTAGTTTGTCTTTCTTTCTTTATTCTATATATTTTAAATGAAAATCATATTTGTCAGGATCCTGACAAATTAGCAAGCAAGTGATGTTCAAACAGGGTAATTGCAGACACTTTGATAGAAGATTTAATTGCAAAGATTTGCGTCAGATTACAGGCGATATTAAGGGAGAGTGCAAGACTTCAGAGCAAATAACAGGGGAAGATGTTTTCACCTTCAGGTTTGGAGGGACCTGGGGAGGGGCAAATTGTAAGAACAACAAAAGATGAACAGCAACATAATGTAGATGAGAAATCAACAAAGTGCGTATGCTGAAACATACTCAAAGACTAATTTAACTAAACTTGTTTTTCCCATTCGGTGTAGATGTTATTATTCACATCAGCTGTGCAGCATTGAACAAAGAGGGAAATCAGAACTTATAAAACAGAGGAGTCACATATGTAGTCCAGCTTAAGGATCACCATTCCCTTGAAGCGTCTAATTCATGCTGTGCTCAAGGAGATCTGCCTCAGAGCTTTGCTTGTCTCTCTAGAATCTGTACCGGGAGCATCTTCACTGCAGAATGATTTGCCTCTGCTTCATTTGAAGTAGTGAAGCAACCTCAGCTCGTGCTGCTGCTTGTGTCTTTGTCTAGGTTCAGCATCTCTTACCTACACATTTGGTTGGTGGTCATTGGCTGCCTAAACTGACCCATTTTCTTATTTGCTATCTACTGTTTGATGCTTGGTTTGCAGGAATTCTTAATTACAGTCCTTATCAGATAATTTGGGTATTAATTTAAGCTCATTAAACTCAGTACTTTTTAGAATTTCATTTTTTACTGTGGATTAGGTGGGAGTTGACATTTCAGATCAATTTTATTTTCAACATTTTACACTACCAATCAAACTCCGCAATAGCGTATCCTACCCTCCCTCCATTGAATTTTCTTCTTTCTCTTATGGATTATGATTTCCCCCTCCACCCAAGTTAATATCTGTCAACATTCTAGTCTATTGCTCCAGTTTCCCTCCCATATCCTTTCCACTCTTGGTAAACCCTGAAGTTGACTCCAGTTGATATATGTCTTTTTAAAATATATAATGGTGGTCTTATAAAAATTTTCCTTTGGTGATGGAGTAATTTCACTCAGCATAATGTTCATTCAGGCTCATACAAGCTGTGACATGTTTCCGGGTTTCATAGATTTTAGCAATGCATAGTATTCTATTTTATGTTTCTAATAAAGTTTCTTTATCCATTCTTCCACTGAAGAACATATAAGCTGTTGGGATCTTGCTGTCATGGTCAGTGCTGATTTCTTAATGTCATTTTTCTTAATTCTTTAGAATACATGAGAGGGTACAAAAAAAAACAAAAATTATCCCGAAGTTATGTATTTAATTATTTTCAAAACAACCTTATCACCTTCAAAGTATTCTCCATTACACAGAATATATTTGTCAAATATGCAGTTCTATTCTTGGAAATATTTTTCAAACTCATCTGTTTGGATGGTTGACAGGACCACCCTCTTTTTTTCTTCAGCTCTTCTATCTTGTAAAATCACTGTCCTTTCATGCCCCTCTGTATTTTCAGAAACAAAAAGAAGTTGCATAGAGCAAGGTGAGATGAGTAAGGGGCATGGGGCAAGAGAAGTATGCTGCTTTTTGTCAGAGACTGGCACACTGAAATGGCATGTGAGCAGGTGTGTTATAGTTGTGGCAAATCCAGTCCCCCAACTGGTGCAAATCAAACTTTTTTGCCACACCCTGTTATGCAATCTTTTCAGAATTTCTCAATAAAAAGCTAATGAAGGGTCTGATCTGGTGGAATGAATTCCAAATGCACTCCAGTCAATATTTTCAATCTTTCAGAAAGATGATGGATGTCCAGGACAAATTTTGTCATTAATGGACATTTCACCTTTCTGAAATAAGAAAACCACTTGAACACTTGAGTTCTTTTTCATAGGGTTGTCCAAATAACTTACAGGTGGGTTTGGGGTCTCCATTTTGTCCACACTCCTTCTCATCAATTTGATTGCTTATTTTTGAACTCCAGGTATGTACCGTATTACCGTCAACACCTCGTAATCACTCATGCTAGCGTGTTTCTTCCATGTGGGCATTGTTACTTCCCTGATAGATGGATCCTTGTTTAACTACAAGCCTTTAAAACCCCAGACACTATATATTTTAATATCTGGACATCATCAGTTTTCTTCACCACATTTGCTTATGCTCCCATTTTGTCTTCAGTCTTCATGTTGGAAAAGTGAGTTTCCTACAATGCTACATTGTTAGAATATACCATTCTTGCACCTAAGTAACATTTAAGTGGGAGGCCTAAAGTCCATCTGCTTCTTTGTATTTATATATGTATATAAATACAAAACAACAATATTTATATATTTACACACATATATCTATATATATTTTGTATATATATATTTGTATGTATATTTTTCTTTCTTTGTCTTTCCTACTGCCCCACTATCACGTTTAGTCTTCATTCACCTCTCAGTAATACTCTCAAATACAATCCAGCTGCTCAAACATGACCAGAAACCTGTGCCCACCTCACCATCAATTTTGAAACTCTTACTATTCCCATTTCATCCTATTGGCTCACTGATCACCTCTCCTCATCTCCTCCCTTTCCATGCTCCCCATGAACCGTCGGTCCCATCACTGTCTCAGGGGTATTGCCTTTTCTGCCTGTCTTGTATAGATAAACACTAACAAACAAGAAAGAATGAATAAATGAACAAATGAAAGAAAACACATACAAATAATCCCAAGTGTCAGGGACCCTGACACACAACAGATGAATGCCTCTCTGTTAATAAACAAGAAGGATATGATAAAAATCCATCAGTTCAGTTACCTTTTCTTTCAGGGACCTGCTTACCAAACAACACAATACAATTTTTAGTCTTCAGCATTCATGTCTGAAAGGAGAGCATCTTAAAAGTCCCCACTACTCTTCCTGCAGTCAGAGATGGGGCAGTCTAGCCCAAATCTACCCCTACTATGCCTTTAGACTTTTTGTGTGAAACCCTTGTAAGTAACGCTCAACCACTTCAGATGGGGCATCAAATGCTACCCATGGAGTCAGAAGTCTACAATCTGGATTCCTTGGGGGCTTCATGGCTTCACTCCCATTACTGGTCTGTTGTACTCCTCTCTTGGTATGCCTTCATATGGGTGGGTCAAACCAACTTCTCTTCCTGAACAATATTTTCAGGGCTGTCCTCTGTAGCACTGTCTTCTAGGAAGAGAATGTCCTGTCTCTGAAGATGGCCCCTGCAGTCATCCCCAGGAACAAGCTGATCTGAACAGGAACATCATGCTCAAGGATTAGCACTCCAGAAGGAGGTCTACTCAGTTTTTTGGAGCAAGTCTACTGTGCAATTTGACAATAAGTAAAGATAGACCATATACAAAAGAACTTATATTGCAGAAAGTGCTATAAAACATCTTTTATGTCCATTCATGTTGCATTGACAGACACAGATTCTTAAGAGGAGAGGGGATTTTTGAGTCCTTCTTGGTCTTTGGGCCTCCAGTTTATCTTGAAGATAGATATCCAGGACTCCATATGTACAAGTATCAAAGAAACTGCAGTACATTTCAGGATAGTCTTCAGGTTACTGAGGAAGATATACCCAGTTTATATGTGGAATATTCAAACACTTGCTGAAGGCTGAGAACTGCCTATAAAAAACTAAAGAGGAAGCCTTGTCAAGCTGTCCTTGCAAAGTCTAAGTCTGAGCCAATGGACATGGGATGTAGGAGGGTGGATTTGGGCTCCATGCAATGGAGAGTGAGTAGCTTGTGCTTGTCCAAGGATTGCAGCCTTCAGTGTGGATTGTCAATCAATGTAAGGAAGACCCAAATCCTCACACCTGGACCAATAGGTAACATCATGATCAGTGGAGAGGAACTTGAAGTTGTCAAGGATTTTGTCTTAGTTGAATCCGCAATCAATGTTTTTGGAAGCATCTGTGAAGAGATCAAAAGATATGTTGCATGAGGTGAATCTGTTTCTCAAGACCTCTTTAACATATTGAAAAGCAAGGGTATTACTTTGTGGACTAAGGTGCCCCTGACCTACATCATGGTATTTTCCCTTGTGTATGAAACGTGGATATTAAATGAGGAAGACCAAAGAAGAATCAATAAATTTGAATTGTGGTGGTGAAGAATACTGAAAGAATCATGGTCTGTTACAAGAATAAACCATCTGTCTTGGAAGACTTACAGCCAGAGTGCTCCTCAGAGGCCAGGATGGAAATTCTTCATCTTACGTCGGACATGATGTCAAGAAAGAACAAGCCCTGGAGAAAAACATCATTCTTGTTTAATCAATGCTTCCGTGAGGGTTGACTGTGGAGGATCAGCAAAAACGATGAAGGCCTTCAAGGGGATGGATTGCCACGGGGTCGACAACAATGGGCACAGGCATAAAAAGTATTATGAGGATCGTGCAGGCCTATGCAGTGTTTTGTTTCATTGTGCATAGGGTTGTGCCATGCGTCAGAGCAAACTAGATGGCACGACACAAGTCAGTTAGGGCTGCCTGTCAAGGCAAAATGTTCAGTCACATATTGGGTGAACTTGTGGCAGAGTGTGTATAGAGACTGGTTTCTAGACCCTCAAAACCCTTAGAGATGCTGTGCCTGTTCTGTTCAACAAGTGCACCAGAATCT